>JAROYD020000013.1:4157450-4237595 GCA_029618875.2 Dynastes tityus
TGATTTTTTTTATCGATGAAGCGAATTTCTCAAGAAATGCAAAAGGAATTTTCACATAACCAGTGTGGGCTGAAGAAAATCCACATGAGGTACTTGAAGGTCGTTTTCAACATCAGTTCTCGTTGAACGTTTCGTTAGGAATTGTGGGTAACTGGCTAATTGGACCAGTATTTCTACCAGGAAGACTTACCGGCGACGTGTATCGAAACTTTTTGGAACAAACGCTACCTCTGTTTCTGGAGGATGTACCATTGGCAACAAGAAATGCAATGTGGTTTATGCACGATGGTGCACCAGCGCATTTTAGTGCGGTTGCTCGTGAGTTTTTAACAGCAACATACGGAGATCGTTGGATTGGTTGAGGTGGACCTTACTTATGGCTTGCTCGATTGCCAGACTTAAAGCCCCTGGATTATTTCCTATGGGGAGTAAACTAAAGTAATTAGTTTATTCTACTAATTTTGAAATGCAAATTTTTGTAAACATATTAAAAAAAATTAAAATCGCATTTTTTATACTTTTTAAGTAAATTGCATATTTCTATTATTTAAATTTTTAGTAGCTCAACTGAGGCGTTACGTATAATGTTGTAAGATTTGGTTTCACGGTTTCCACTTCAATGCAGAAAATGAAAAAAAGAAATAATGTAAGTACTGCTCAACTCAAAACCTACTTTTTAGTTTTAGCTCTGTTAATTATGCAAGAATTTACAAAACTGTTTGAGTATCAACCAAATTCAGATTTTACTTCAGTTAAGCTACTTGAAAAAAAAAAAAGAAAATATGTAATTTATTATAGGAATATTAAAAATTGTTTTTTTTTCTTTTTTTAATGTTCACAAAAACTTTCATATAGCCCCAAAATTAAATTCTAAGCAACTTAAAGAGAAAAGGAAGATCTTATATTGGTGGACATGTCTTTGATACTGTAAATGCAACATCTCACCAAATAAATTCCAACGCTGAGTGGCGAGAAACTCAAGTACAACTTATTGGTTAAGAAGCCGTCAGTCGGGGTATTTATTTAACGCTTAAAGAAAATCGTAATAAATATGTTGCCCACTTTAATGGTGAAGGTGCCGTGCCATGGCAAGAAGACACGCTAATTAAGGGAAGAGCCTAAATATGTGCTTTAGCGCTGTATTTAATGAGATAATTATAAGACATCGTTAGTTCCTTCAATATTAGAATGTACAATGGATTAGCAAAACCAATTCAAAATTAAGCATACCTTTTCACTGCTTCCACGTCTCCTTTCTTCACGTTTTTCCTTTTCTTCACCTTTTTTCTTCTCATCTCTTTCATTAGTAGTTAGCCCTTCAGTAACAAAAGTTTGCGTATATTCCAAGTTACTATTTTCTATCTCTGTAGTGTCCTCGGTCTCGAAACTGTCTTCTGTTGGAGATGGACTGTTTGCCATACTGCCAAAACTCTCTGTAGGAGTTTCATGCTCTCGGGTAGACATTAATAAATCGAAATACCAAAGACTCGGTACGTATTGATCATCACTTGAAGCACCAGTTCTTTTAAATTTTTCAATTCTTTTTAGTTCTTTTCGAAAGGAGCATCTCATCGATTGTATTTCCTTAAAAACAAGGTCTCGATCAGCATTTCAGCCCACCTTGCGATAACATTGAACTAAGACGTCATAACTAGAGTAACCTAAACTTGCGGACTCGCATAGGCGTCGGTATTACGGGTTAATATAAGAATACGAAAAATTCATAAACTAAACCGGTAGAGAAGCAGGCATGTAGTGTCGACCTTGAATATAAATCATGTTAAACCGCGCTGAGAGAGATTTCGTTTTAGTACCGGTTGAGCTGTTGCAGAGATTAGTCGAACGGTCAAGGTTATGTACTTACGTGTCGCTTTTGAAAATATAGCTGGTGTTTTTTGTGTGTTGTAGTATTATACCAAGTACATAATTAGTGTATCGTTTCATATAGAACTAATATTTACATACCTAAGAAAACAATGCCTCGTAATAGATTTGCTACTAATGTACATAAGTACGTGTCACTTTTTCCCCATTTAAAATATGACGGTAGTGCAGTTTTTTGCTTAATATGCAATGTTCGTTTGGCTGCATTGGACAGAACTGATTGCCAGAGGCATGTCAATGGTATTAAGCATATGAGAAATGCAAGAACTGAAATACCTTATACACTATTCCTCATACATTTATTAATTATGTTTACCTCTTGTAATCTTCCGTTGTCGTTGGTGAGAAAAGCAGCTTTTAAAACGTTTTGGCGACAATACCAAAGTACCTTTACCCTCACAAACACAATTACAGAATCATTTGCCGCGAATGAAAGAGATGTTAGAAAATGTGTGTAAACGTGATTTGTGTTCCCAAAAAATATGGATTACCGTGGATGAGACG
Organism: Dynastes tityus; assembly: GCA_029618875.2. Taxonomy (NCBI): domain Eukaryota; kingdom Metazoa; phylum Arthropoda; class Insecta; order Coleoptera; family Scarabaeidae; genus Dynastes; species Dynastes tityus. Next base: position 4,159,839 of record JAROYD020000013.1, read on the forward strand.
GCTGATATAAAGAAAAACAGTATTGTGAATGTAATAGCTCGCGTTTTATCTAGCGAGAACACAGCATCTCGATATTTGTTAGCTTGCAAACGTGTTCAACAATGTACCGCGGAAAATATTCAAAAATTGACAATGAACGCTTTGAAAAAATTTAAAATTGCCCAAGATCAAGTTGTGATGATTGTGACAGATAGTGCAGCAACGATGTTAAGAGTTGGGCGATCCTTAAAACATATATTTCCTAACTTAATACATATAACCTGCGTGCTGCATGCTTTCATTTAGTTGGTGAAGTTGTTCGACAACATTACGGAAACGTTGATCGGATGATTGGAAGTACTAAAGCAGTGTTTCGTAAATCTCCTAAACGTTTAAAAGAATTTCGTAAATTTTGTCCAGGTATTCCAGAACCTCCTGAACCAATTTGAACGCGATGGGGTACTTGGTTAACATCAGCTTCTTACTATTTGATCCATTTTCAACAAATTCAATCAGTTATAATGCGATTTAATGGGAAATGAATCCAAAGCAATTAGAGAAAGTCAAAGAGAATTTCAAATTCCTCAACTTTTAGAAGATTTAACGACAATATGTACCAATTATACAGTATTACTAGATGCCATCAGAAAACTACAATGTACTGAATTGTCATTGCAGGAATCATTAGACATAGTGGGGAGTGTAAAAAATAAATTACACACGTTAAATGATACGCCAGGATTATGCGCTAGTCAAAAGTTGGTAGATGTTTTAAGGAAAAATCCCGATTTTAATACTTTAGAGGCCGTTTATAATAAGTGTAAGAATAGTGAACTTTTAAGTGATTTTGAAAAACAGTTTCTACATGCAAATGTAACTTCCTTAGATGTGGAGAGATCGTTTTCTATGCATTTTTTTAAGCGCTCGCTCTAAACAAATTACTAATGTCAAATTTCAATAGCGGCATCTAGCGGTTGTTTGTAAAAACTTAAGACAGTACCCTCGTATGAGTTGAAAAAAATTCCTTATATTTTCATTGCATACTACAATAACCAAATGACATTATTCATTACCCTCTCAATTACCGTCTTTGTAATTCGTTTGTAATAATTATTTCGTTCTAATAACCCGCGAAAATACGAAGGAATACAATCAATTTAAACGAAAACTTTGCAGAACTACCAAAATATAGTTACGTAGAAGGTATAATGGCTTCAAGCAAACAACTTCCATTAAGGCAAATATTCCTTTAAATGCGAAATATATGTAGCTCATATTAATAATTACCAAGCGGTTTATTTTTAGAGCAGAAAGGAAGTTTCGCGTTTTGCACATTCGCTTTATTCTGCAGTTTACGGTGTCGTTTCAACGTACTGGAATTTCTTAATTCGCCTGACTCGTGCGCATTATTAATAGATAAACGTATAGATATCGCATTCTCCCCGACTTAAAATTAAACTGGAACATTTAATTAGGGGCATATACATGCGAGAGTACTCGCTTTAGGGACGCGGTTATACCACCCCGTATTACGGTTAGATTTATGCCTTTTCATAATGAAAGTTTCTCGAGGGGTTTCTTAACTAACTGCGATAATATTTTCAAAGCCGCCCTACTAAGCGACACCAGCTCAGAATTCTTTTCGCTAGTAGTGAAAGCTAAAATTTAAATAGGTATTTGCACGAAGGTCTAAGACATTCAAATTACCAACAATATTCGAAAAAGTCCTAATGCAGTTGGGGCTAGGTTGTTCTTTAACTATATAGGATGACCTATGACAAACTTTGAGAGATGAGGGGTGGGGCAATTCTAGGTAAAAAAAATATAAGGAACATAATCCAATTCGTCTTCGTTAAGAAGTTATAAGGATGTAAAGATTTCTGATTTAACATTCGCTAGCCACAATCAAACACATTGGCCGTGACACTGACTTATGGCATAATTTTTGGTTGAATTACTGTCAAAAATTTCGATATCATAATCGTTATTTCTGTCAATATCAAAAGTTATTTGTTTTCTAAATATTTCAGAAACGCATACACTTTCGACTGAAGAGAATGCAGATATAGTTTTTCTTTATGGATACCGCAATGGAAATGCAAGAAAGCGACAAGAGAAATACCATTCGCAAGTATTCAAAAAGACATCAACCTGTTCATACAGTGTTTATTTCGAAATTTCGCAGACGTCGACCCTATAATAATCCAACTCCACAAAAAGAAATTCGTCTGCATGGAGTAAACATGCAAAATAAAGAAAATGAAAGGAATGATTCTGTTTTAAATGAATCTTCAATTAGTACCTGCCGTGTAGGAGTCAATTTACAACGGTCTCAAAATGTTGTGTGACGTGTGCTAAATCGAGATGTATTCATATCATCGCGAAAATGTTCAGGCTTTGCAAACTGTAGATGCGGGACAAAAGTTAGCATTTTGCATTGGGTTCTTCAACAGCATGCGCAAAATCATGATTTCCTTCAATCGGTATTGTGGTCGAATGAAGCTTGTTTTAGAAGGGGTGGCATAAATAATTAACAAAATGAGCTTCTGTAGGCCCTTCAAAACCCACATGCTGCAATGACGCGCCGATTTCAACAACGCGCTAGTGTAAATGAAAGGCACGGAATTTGGTCTGCGACTCGATGAGGTTACAGCAGTGGCGTAACAACTTGTCAAAGGTCCCCCCCGCAGATACCTAAACGGGGCCCTCATGCAATTGTATGGATAAGGCCGTTGCTGTTAACATATGAATAAACAAAGAAAGCACTTTATAAGCGTTTTATTAATTTGTTATAACTAACGCTAGCCACGAGCGGTACCGCGCATCGGCGTAGAATCAGTTCGGACCGAGAGGAACGGTAGTATTACTTCGTCTGCGGAGCAGTACGGACATTTTCGCTGCCGGTCATTTGCGCAATTGTTTATATGTCCTAGAAAAATTATGATTTCGTCAGCAAAACGATCGCGGTCGGACAAACTTCGAAAATTTATTGCAGAAATTCCAGATTAATATAGAAGGTGCTAAAATTATATGTGAACTGTAAAATCCCGTATCCTGAGGTAGGCGCTTTAATAGCGATACCAAAGCAGTATTTGTCAAATCACCGAAACGTTTGGGAATTTCACGACTGTGCCCCCCCCCGAGCCACCAGAACCATTCTAACCGTTGGGGAAATGGTTAAGGGCGTTTTATTATCATAAATATTTTGACAACATTAAGAATTGGTTTTAAACGATAAAAAGGGAAAAGCTGCCGTTTCCCAAAAAAGCCAGTCAAAATTTTAAGATGTCAAAAAATGGTTTTAAAAAATCACAAAATTTTGGAGCGGGGATGCAATAGAAAAAAAAAATTTGGGTGTTGGGAAAATTTTAAAAATTAAATTTCAGCACAGCATGCGCGATTGAAGCCAAAAAATGTTTCTGTTCTAAAAAAATTTTGAAAGGTTTTGAAAAAAATTCTGTTTTTTGGCACTTTAAAACACTTTTGTAAAGGTGCGTCAACAAGCACGTTTATTTAATTTTTATTTAAAAGATGAGCGAAATTAGCGGCAGCAAACATCTCAAGAAAAAAAACCCCAGTGGAACGCGGGGCCCGGGGGTGATTCCTACGCTACTGGCGGCCCCGTCGGGGAGCTTAGTTATAAACATAAGATGTATTAAATATACAACAAATATAGATTAAGATTACAGGACAGTTCATAATATATTTAAAACCAAAATACTTCGTAATTTGAAGAAATTTAAAGTTGAGGAAACATTTAAAACCAAAAATTTTTTAAAAAATAGATTAATTTTTTTTTCGGGAAATGTGATTCAATTTTTTGGCCAACAGATTTTGCAGTTAAAATGTTAATCCGAATTTTTCCCATTAAATAGGTTTAAACAATTTGTGCAAGATAATGCTTTGTAATTTACCGATTTCACCTGGTAAAGGTTGGGCCACTTCCTATATTCTTCAATCAATGCACTAACATCCGCCCTGATCCACGACGTCATTTTAATTTTGGCTGTTATTAGTGATACCATGGGCCCATGCGATCCGCGCTGTGTTTGTGCGCATTTTCCCGCGTCGATTCTTGTCAAATTTTGTTGAAAATATAGAACATTCTCTATATTTATTGTGAAAATTTTCATAATAAATTTCAGAATAAAAATACTGTTTGCCATATCAAGATTTTTAAAAGAATTTTTTTAAAAAAATTTTCAGAATAATTTTGACTAAAATTGTTATAATAATTCTTGTAAGTGTAAAACGGCTCTAAAAGTACTGAATTTAACGTATGTGAAAACATATATGTATAACTATACTACACCCGTTCCTTAATTGCTTGACCCCAAAGTTGCTTTCGTGCCATATTTACACGTGGTGCAATATTTGAGTTCAATTATAGTTGGTGAAAGTTTGCTGCATCTGTGGAGTGACGGTCCTCACAGATTCTAATTTCCTATCGATAACCACCAGCGTCCCCATTCCTGAGTTCGTAAGTTAATTACAAATTAAATGGGACTAATTCACATTAGCCTTTCCGTAATGTATTTTAAAAAGGTAGGTGGACCCTAGAAATTTCAAAATTTTGCAAAATGAAAACTGTTTATATACGCCTAGTGACAATTTGAATTTCTGCGCATCACTGCTTTCGTTATACAACATGTATTATTACTAACGCTGGCCACGAGCGGTACCGCGCATCGGCGTAGAATCAGTTCGACAAGGAAGGTAATTTTTACTTCGTCTGCGGAGCGTACGGACATTTTCGCTGCCGGTCATTTGCGCAATTGTTTATCTGTCGTAGAAAAATTATGATTTCGTCAGCAAAACGACCGCGGTCGGACAAACTTCGAAAATTTATTGCAGAAATTCCAGACTTAATATATGAAGGTTCTAAAAAATTTAAAAGTGTAATCTGTAAAATCCCGTTAATGTGTTGGTCCAGACAACATTGTTTTACGACACGTAAATAGTGAAAAGCATATCTCAAAAGAAATTGCACACGAGACAATGAAAAATTTATATTTAATTTATGCGTTACGTTTATCGCATGTAATATACCGTTTAATTTACTAGACAAGGAACCATTTATCTGCTTTTAATAACTATTCGGAGTGCAAATTACCAAGTCGAACATCGTTACGAAGAATTGTGCCATCTGCGCGCGAACATATTGAACAAAAAATAAAATCGGAGTTGAAAGATCAAAAATTGTAGTTATGTGTCGACGAAACAACAGATCGGAAGAAACATTCTGTTCTTAGTGTAATAGCACGCAAATTGGAACCTCATCAATCGGCACCTTCAATTCTATTAGTCTCCAAACGAATTCAACAGTGTACTGCCGAAGTAATTTCAAAGTTAGTGTTAAATACATTGGACAAGTTTGAACTTTCAACAAACCAACTCTTGATGTTAGTGAGTGATGGTGCTGCAAACATGCTTTCTGTAGGCCGGTCTCTTAAAAGCATTCTGCTAATTTGTTACACATTACGTGTAAAATTCATGCTCTCAATCTTGTGGCGGATAGTATCAGAAAATGTTATCCTGAGGTAGACGCTTTAATAGCGCATACCAAAGCAGTATTTGTCAAATCCCCGAAACGTATTCGCGAATTTCACAGACTGTGCCCCCGTATACCAGAGCCACCAGAACCTATTCTAACTCGTTGGGGAACATGGTTGCAGGCCGCGTTTTATTATCATAAAGGAAGGAAGCAATATGATTTTCTGATCACCCTATGCTATCACAAACAGCAAAAACAGATTAATACTGCCCAATATTATTTACTTCTGTTTACTTTTCTTCGAGGTTTTAACTTTTTATTTACATAATTATTTTTCTACAAAGCTATGCGTTCTTTTTATTTCTTTTTTCAGTATGGTAATGTATTACATACATTAAAATTGCATAGAATTAAGAAAAAGGTCAGTGGCATGTAAACGACATGCAAAACGTTTTAAACTTTTTAACATAACGCTAATAGAACATCTGCTAGTGCATTTACCTCGCACCTGCCGCAGAGTGAATAATGCATCATAGTCTCTTGTTCCAGAAAGGACGAGTTAAAGGATGGATTTGACTTGTACTTCATTTTTCACAGAGATTTATTATTTTTTTAAGAACAAACGTGAGATTTGCTAATGTATCATGCTCTCGTTTTTATTGGCAGACAAACAGACATCTCATGCCACGATTTTTTTAAATTTTACCATGTTTATATTGGTTGTAAACCAAAATTAACATCATTATATATCTTCAGTGTGCAAGAACGGTGTTGTATCTGAAATGAGTAATTATGGACCAATTTATGTTACATGCAACTTCTCTAAAGTAATATATATATGAATCGATAATGCAGGCGATTTTTTTTTAACTCAATGTTTCGACCAGAAGATCCACTGCAACCAACCGCTGTTTCACACAATACGTTTCGGAAATTCAAGATGTTTTGGACAAACAGGGACAAGTTGATGTCATCTACATCGATTTCCAAAATGCTCTTAACAATATAGACCATCATGTTTCTATGGAAAAACTATTCAATGTTTAAGGCTTTTGCGACCCGCTTTTGCGATTTGAGTGAATCCTATCTCTTTGCGCGGTCAGTATCTCGCATATGGTTATTTTACATCAAAAACATTGTTCCTACATCCGTTATCCCTCAAGGATCTAATCTAGGCCCGATTTCATTTTTAATTTTCATTAATGATATCGTCGATGCATTGCTGTGTGAAATGGTTTCATTTATAGGAAGTATAAAGATTTTAAAAATTTGAACTTGTCAAGTTGTATATTTTCGTGTAGAGGCTATGAGTATTCACTTATGTTAAATCATTTTTTATTAACAATTGAAAAGTGTTGATAAATGCAATAAAACCACAAAACGTACTACTTGGATATGAATAGGAAAGATTCCTGAAAGAATTTAAGCAAACATTATTATATACTATTTTACAAAATTACGTCAAAATGCTATGTACATAAGAGTGCATGTAACATTTAATAAAAGTTATGAAAATTTAACAAAATACGATGTTCCAAAGACTATTTTTTAAGTTATATACATGTTGTTTCAAGGGAAATGTTTTCGGTGGTGGTAGTACGAACTATTTTGAATAAAAAATACATATAAACATGTGTCTTATTCTTAATAGTTACAGAGACATAGCTGTTTGAAATCGGCGCGTACATGCCTGATGCGCACGCATCTCTAAAATAGCTAATACACACCCAGCACTCTAAAATGATCATTTGACAAAATAGGATTTTCACTGTAAATGTATTACATTAATAACGAACATTTACGCCGCGAAGAAATTGGAGCGAAGACGAGTTATATTGCCGTTCCTCCGGGATTATCGTTGAGTGGAGATATACTTAACCAACAAAACGCCAGGGACAGGGAGAGGAAACCGAGACTATATAAGCCACCGGAGAAACCGAGAAAGGTCAAAAAGGCGCGTTCCAAAATGACTGATAAACACCCAGCACCTGAAAAAATAAAGAAAGGAAAACCCCCTCCATAAATTTTTTTCGAGGTACCTAACCTGACATTGCTCGGAAGATGGATCGACCGAAATGATCATATTCATTGGCCACCAAAGTCTCTAGAACTTACCCCTATAAATCATTGTGTATGGGAATGGATGAAAGGCGACGTCTAGAAAGAAAAAATAAACACACGAGGTGAATTGCTTGTTCGCACTATGAATAGTGCTGCTCGTATAAACGAACGCCTAGATGACCTCAGAAGAGCTACACGTGGTATTGTCAAGAGAATTCGAAAGTGCATCAAGTCGATGGTGGGATTTTTGGAAATCTACTTTGAATAAACGAGGATGGTATGCTAAAGGAAGACGATGCAACTGTTTTGCATTTAGAAAATTTATTTCTCGATATAACCTCCTTGTAACTCTATACACTTAGTCCCAACTTTTCACAAAACTTAGTCCCAGCTTTTTCAAACCATCCAAATAATAGATGCTGTTGAACTTTCCAAAATAGGCCCCCGTTTCTGTAATGACTTCATCATTTGACATGAACCACTTTCCACAAAGCCTTTTTTTCAAGATTGGAGAAAGAAAGTAGTCACAGGCGGTCAAATCTGGCGAATACGGTGAACATTGCTTTGAAGCTATCACGCGATTCCGTTTTTGATCAATCGTCAGCAGGCGCGGCACCCATCCTGCCGATAGCTTTTCATACCCCTTTAAATTTTTCGTGAAAGATGTTTTCACACGTTCAATAGAGATGTTTACCATATTAGCAACCTCTCTAATCTTCACCCGGCGATCTGCTAACACGACATCATGAGCTTTATAGACCATATTGTCCGTAGTCATCGCAATGGGACGACCTGGCCGCTCCTCAAGAAAGACGGATGTTCGACCACGCTTAAATTCATTAAACTGGCATGGTCCTCATAAACTGCATCCAACTTCTCTTCGATTTCTGCGCGTTTTCCCATCCAAAAAAAGAAATCAAATCACTGACCGGTATTGTTAAAACAATACTATTGTTAAACAACACTACTCAATGAATCTCTCCGAAATTTTGACAGACGTCGACTAAAGAATAGTAATCAAAGTCGGTAATGCAGATTTTGATACAAAGCGCCATGTCTCCAAACAGGGGTACTTCTAATATCATCCTCGTAATTATTCGTTTGTTTTATACCATTTAAATAATTAATAAATGCAATCAGTAAGTCATTTGCTTTTGCTTAACACCTTCTGTAATTTTTTTTATGTTTCACATTCAAACAACTGAGTCTCTGTAACCATTAAGAATTGGCTGTATGTTTATATGAACTTTTTTCTATAAAATAGTCCATATTTAACCTCCTAGAATATTTACTATTCCCCCTAAAACACTCCATATAGTAAAAGCTCATACGCGATGTTCCAAATCCTACTGGGCGTTTTAAAATAGTACGTCTTTTTTCTAAATATTTTTCCAATTATTTCGTTGATTTAAACGTTTCAACGTAAAAGGTTGCCGCAGTAACATGAAATTTATTTACAAATTATTCCAAAGTTGTAAAAAATATAAGTTAAAATAAAAAAGCTCGCTGTCGCTAGACCAACATGCCATCTTCAAATGCCACCGAATGCCAATGTTAATGATTTTTAATTGTAGAGAAGCATGTACATATGAAGGACTTCTCCGGACAAAACAAGTTGCTGGACAAAACGTTTCATGGAATTAAGAAAGATAGTCTTGAGATATTTAATTTGCCAAAACGTCACTAATTTCCATGTATTCAGTATTTGTTTTGCTACCTTATTTTTTATTTTGCATTCTACATCAGAACAAACACCTACCTTGGACTTTCTTTTCCGTCTTCATCGACAGCCGCGATGTCGAACTTGTAGTTTCTTCTTTTCTCACAGTTTAATACCCGCCTCGCCCTTAATTCGGCATACCCGTCGGCCTTTTTGATTATTTCGAAAGGCGCTTCTCCGTGGTGCTTGTTTACTATCCTAAACTCTTTGACGGGGGCTCCTATTGCCCTGATCGCGGGCGTCACTTCTACCAACGTTTCGTTCTCTTTGACAAGACCGTGGTAACCATCTTCGGAATTGATGTCCAATTTTGGACCTGAAACGAAACAGTAACGTTATCTTCTTGTAATTTGCAATATGCAATAAAAGCAAAAAACATTGCTGTATATGTATATACCCTAAAAGTATGATAGATACATTTAAATCTACACGTCGAAAATAATGAGAATGTATCTGTTGCTACATACACAATCTACTGGGTGTCCCAGATTCAATGTTACAAGCAATACCTTCTTTATTTGTAGATATACAAGGTCGAACAAGGTGTTGTTGAAAATATTTTCAGTTTATTACTGATGTATGAAGAGTTTGGGATACAACGGTATAAACGAAAACTGCATTCAAGAAATATTTAATACAAAATGATCATGTCAATAATAAATAGAGCAACGCAAACTGCACTGAAAGCCAGTGGCGGATGCATAAAAGTTTACACAAAATAGACACGGCCGGGACAATTCGGTATAAGCGTCAGTATAACTGCGACTCGAAAGCCGGTCTGTTGTGTATGCATCTACGCTGTCGTATACTATATCGTAGTTCTACGTTTGTTTTGAAAATGTTTCCTACGTCGCGAAAACGACCAAAGTTGGAAACAATAAGAGAATTTATTGCAGAAATGCCCGATTTAAAGTGTGATGGCGCTAAAATTCAATGTGTAGTGTGTAAAATAGATTTAATATGTTAGTCGAAAAGTGATTGTCTACGGCACGTAAATAGTGCAGGGCATGTTTGAAAAAAAATTCCACACGAGATTATGACAAATTTAAATTTAATTTATGTGTTTATTGCATGTAATTTACCATTTCATTTACTAAGGAAGAAAGCATACGTCACGTTTTGGAATGAATATTCGGACTTTAAGTTACCAAGTGAGAGAACATTACACAGTTGTGCCGTCTGCTCCTGAGCATGTCGAGAAAAGAATTAAATCGGAATTGCAAGATAAAAAACTGTGGTTATGTGTGGACGAAACAACAGGTCGTAAAAAACATTCTGTGGTTAATGTAATGGTACGCACAATGGAACCACATCGACAGTCATCCTCAATTTTACTAGCTTCCACACGAATACAACAATGCACTGCCGAAGTAATTTCAGTGTTGGTATTAAATACATTGGAAAAGTTTGAATTTTCAACAAATCAACTGTTGGTCGATCTCTTAAAAAACACTGTGCTAACTTGTTGCATATTACATGTAAAATTCATACTCTCAGTCTCGCTACCCCGATTACCTCCTGTGCATTAAATTTACGGCGCCAATCAAAATTTTTTGACGTCATTGTTATGTATGACGTAATATGTACTTCTTAAGTTGTGATAGCTCTAACTCTTTCATATCAACTAACTGCAAATGTCAAATCGATCTGTCAAATAGTCTGGTATTGGCAAGCATTGAAGTCAAGTATCTTTTTGGGTTTTCAATTATAGATAAAAACGAAGTTGGTGCGGTCATCAAATTTTTCATTTTCCACCGTGAGTTTTTGGGTTTCGGAATTCAAGCGTGGCCGCACGCATACAAATGATGAACCACGTTCAGGACGTCCGAAAACGGCTACCACGCCGGAAATTGTGGATAAAATCTGACAAAACCATGTCATGGTTTTGGCAGATCGCCGAATAAAAGTGCGTGAAATTAAGGAAACTGTGGGCATCTCTTATGAACGAATAATTCATATTTTACATAATGAATTGGGTTTTAAAAAGCTTTCTGTCGCATTTGGTCAATTCGGAGCAAAAGCGCGTTCGAGTTCGAATCTCAGCCGATTGTTTGGAAGTATTTACGAGAAATCCAACGGATTTCAAGAGACGATTCGTGGCCATGGATGAGACCTGCATTTTGCTAACTGACTATCTTGAAAAAGGAAAAGCTGACACCGGCCAATATTACACAACACTTTTGGACAAACTGAAAGCAGCAATTCAGGAAAAATGCCCGGGAATGGTCAAGAAAAAAATGGTTGCTTCACCACGACAATGCGCTTGCTCACTCAAGTGCAATCGCTCAGCAAAAATTGACAGAATTGAAGTTCGAAATCCTTTCCCCAACTGTTCCCGAAACTCAAAACATTTCTGGGTGGAAAGAGATTTTGATCGAATGAAGAACTGATAGAGGCTGTAAACGATTATTTTGGGAACCTCGAAGATCACTTCCGGGAGTGAATCGAGAAGCTGAAGAAACGATGGACCAAGTGTGTTCAACTTCGAGGAGATTATATTGAAAAATAAAATATAACTCCAATCCGATTTATTTTGTTTTCATTGTCATTCCGGAAACTTCTCAACCTACCTTCGTATATTTAGGGAAATCAAACTCCTAACGGTGTCGGATAATATCGCAAATTTATGGGAAGTAAATGAGAAATGCAAGTAGAAATACGCTGACAGACAATATTCAAATTTTAGAATTGCATAATTTTCAAATCTTTGAAAGCTATTGCCAGGGAGTAAAATGACATTATTACCCAAGTGGGATATACGTAAAAAATGAAAATGCTAATAAGGACAGAAAAAATGTACTTATTTGATGTTGCTAATTCCAAGTAATCCTAACACTCACTACTTATTTTATTTTTACTTGATACCAATTACGAAATCAATATTGAATGCTATATTTTGTTACTTTCACTACCCTCCATGATAGGAAGGAAACTCCCTTCATTATACCAATTTTTATATTCAAAATTGAGACTTCTAATGAGCTTCTAATGAGAAGTGCCATGAAGAGGAATTTTTTGCGAAAAAATATAATACATAACAAATTTAGTTTATTTTCTGTATTTTCTCCAATAACAGTTATGTGCATCTTTCCGTTTAATAATTTCCAATATTAAAACGTGGTAAACAATAAAATTAGCTAACTGCAAATTCTATAACACTATAGATTGCCTTGCAATATTGTCGTGACCAATACAATTACATCATTGATAAATACGTATATCCTTCCAATTACAATTTAAAGCAGTCGTTTAAATATTCAATCAGTTTAATATGTACGAAGTTTTAAATTAATCCTAAATAAATACGATCCCGATTATATTCAAAATAGGAACTGCTATTAACCGTCTGTTTCTTGTCAACAATGGCTAATGTAATACTAAGAGAATTTTAAAATACGATACATTCATTTTTGTACAAGTTTGTAACCCAAATAGATGAATTTCAATTCGTAAGCTGGAATGAAATTTTAATTCAAACAATTTACTATTTACGTTGAAATCGTTTCATTTCGTAATATACATGCAACTCTATCAGTATCTCATTCACTCTTTAAAACTTGATTTATAAAAAGCTGCGAGGATTTAATTACTAAACCGATTAGAATATAAATAGAATTATGCCAATTAATTAACATTATTCGATAAGAAGTATAAACATTTTAGACAAAGTTCGTTTCAACTAAATGAAAATATGTAAATAGATAAATAGTTCATGTTCGTACCTCCCGCATTATGTGAAGCAACTATAATTTAACACCAGAACCGCCGAGAATTCCTCATACCTCGAACCGCCGAGAATTCCTCATACCTCGAACCGCCGAGAATTCCTCATACCTCGAACCGCCGAGAATTCCTCATACCCGAACCGCCGAGAATTCCTCATACCTCGAACCGCCGAAAATTTCCCTCATACCTCAAAACCGCCGAGAATTCCTCATACCTCGAACCGCCGAGAATTCTCATACCTCGAACCGCCGAGAATTCCTCATACCTCGAACCGCCGAGAATTCCTCATACCTCGAACCGCCGAGAATTCCTCATACCCGAACCGCCGAGAATTCCTCATACCTCGAACCGCCGAGAATTCCTCATACCTCGAACCGCCGAGAATTCCTCATACCTCGAACCGCCGAGAATTCCTCATACCTCGAACCGCCGAGAATTCCTCATACCTCGAACCGCCGAGAATTCCTCATACCTCGAACCGCCGAGAATTCCTCATACCTCGAACCGCCGAGAATTCCTCATACCTCGAACCGCCGAGAATTCTCATACCTCGAACCGCCGAGAATTCCTCATACCTCGAACCGCCGAGAATTCCTCATACCTCGAACCGCCGAGAATTCCTCATACCTCGAACCGCCGAGAATTCCTCATACCTCGAACCGCCGAGAATTCCTCATACCTCGAACCGCCGAGAATTCCTCATACCTCGAACCGCCGAGAATTCCTCATACCTCGAACCGCCGAGAATTCCTCATACCTCGAACCGCCGAAAATTTCCCTCATACCTCGAACCGCCGAGAATTCCTCATACCTCGAACCGCCGAGAATTCCTCATACCTCGAATCGCCGAGAATTCCTCATACCTCGAACCGCCGAGAATTCCTCATACCTCGAACCGCCGAGAATTCCTCATACCTCGAACCGCCGCCCCGGTCAAATTGACCGGTGATTAAAACTCAATCTTTTTTGACTGTTTTTTGCATAAAAGTGTATATTTATTCACAAAATATAAAAATAACTTCTAACTTAACTTTGGTGTTTTAAATATCGTTACAGTTTTTACAATAAGTTACTTTAAATCCACATTTTCCACATATGTTCTTGTTACAGTTCTTACATCTATCGTAGGTCTTATTTTCACATTTCTTTTCTTGACATGTGCGTCTTTTGCGAGATTGCTTATCTGTCTTTGATCCAGCCTGTAAGTTCTTGTTGCATATTTGATTCGATGTTCTCTCCTGAGGGTCTTCTTTGCTGTTATTGGATTGTTGCGAGAGTTCTTCTGCCAATTGCAGAATGAAGTCGCGACGTTTTATTTTTTTGCCAGTGATGTCTTTGTATACAGCAAACGCATTGATTGCAGAAAGATCCAATATATTATAAAAAACATGGACTGGCCATCTTCTTGAGTGTGTCTTCACGTTGTATTTTCGGGCCATTTGATCTACTACGTCGTCATATTTTGTGCTATTATAGTATAAAACTGTTTGTGGCTTTTTTTTTGTACCAGCATCAATCGAAACTGTTGGATGTTGCGTACTTAGAAGGAGAACATTTTTGTTTATTTTGGCTCGATACACTGTCAAAGTGCAAACATTTTCTTTACTTGTGAATAAAACAGTTTCATATAAAGAACCTTTGCTTTTTTCGATTACTTCGGGAATTTGTTTTCGACCTGTTCACAGTTCCAACAATTGAGGGGTTTAGTTTTGCTAATTTCTTTGCAAGTTCTAAACTAGTAAAAAAATTGTCCCTTGTCACACTCACCAAGTGGTTGTCCTATTGGTCTCGAATCATCTTTTCCTAAATATGGGAAGGCAGTCAAAACATATTTAGCTTGTGTCAACAGCAAGCCAAAATTTAATGCCAAACTTATCCGGTTTATTGGACATATATTGCGTAAATCGACATCTTGCTTTTGTAGGAAAAAGTTGTTCGTCTGTTGTTATGTTTTCTCCGGGCACATAACAAATTTTGCAATTGCAAGCAAATTTTTGCCATGTTTCAGAAACTAAAGCAAACTTATCATGTTCCAATCTTTCTTTCCTTGTAGACTTGAGATCGAATCTGAGATATCGCATGATTTCTTTAAATTTGTTTCTAGACATCGTTTGACTAAAAAACGATATTCCCCACTTTTTAGACCACAAGGAATCTAATTCTAAGTGACTGGAACCCTGAGCACCACGTGCGTATAGAATGGCAATAAAGGATTCTAGATCTCCTAAAGATAATTGCCAGTCTTGACTGCCTAGTTGTCTTCTAGCTCCAGCCTCGGTGCATTGCTTTATGTGTCTCAGCATCGAGTCATCGATAAATAATCTTCAGAAACTACTCACATTTTCTGCAGTTACTTTTTGTTTTGCAAAGCCTGTTGACCCTGGATTGTCCCTGAATATATTGGGTTGGGTTTTGCTGCCTGCAGTAAGCTGACTCGCAGAAATTACTTGCCATTGGGAAAATCCTTTTTCTGTTGGTTTCTTTTGCTGGCGATTAGAACGAAGACGTTTTCACTTCCTGCTTATCACTGGAGCTAGCACTAGTCACTGCAACCATTACATCACAAACTGTGTCATTGTCAGATTCATCACTATTTTGTTCCTCACTCGCAACAAATCGAGAACGAATTTCGCTTTCACTGTCCGTACCAACTGATTTAGAATCATTCTCGGAATTTCCTGGTGAAAGATTTTCCAGTTCGTCTAAATACGCTAAAGCTTCTGCAGCCGAGATGCCTTTACTGGACCACATACTGTTCAATCTAACTAAACAGAACGAAAGCACTTTCAGAGTACTACCGATCTTTTTATATGTTCACAATAGTGCAGGTTGAAACTTGCAAAATATTTTGTACGCATGCCCTAAATTAAGTCTACGCATGTGTGACACTAAAAAGAGCACGAGTAGAGGCAGGTTCTTTGTCAAGCGCAAGGCTGAAGATGTCGAAACAAGTACGAACAAGTACTAACAAATAGGAACAAACTCTGATCGGTTGATGTAGTTATGCGCATACTAGACCCTAGTAAACCTACATTACCACTGTTACTAGCTAGCCGAAGGCTACAAGAGTGTACTGCTGCAGCAATTACGAAGGTTATACTTAGTACGTTGGAAAAATTTCAAATTTCAAAAGATAAACTGTTGATGTTTATGAGCGATGGCGCAAGCACAAAAAAAGTATTTTTGAAATCTCCCAAACGCCTACGATCATTTCACACAGAGTGTCCTGGTATTCGTGAACCACCAGAACCAATTCTTACAAGTTGGGGAACATGGTTGCAGGCAGCTTTTTATTGTGCTGAACATTTCAAAATAGTAATAGCTGTTTTTGCACAATTTAATCCCGCCGAAGCTGCAGCTATTAAGGAAAGCCAGTCAAAATTTTAAGATATTTCCGTTGAAATAGATTTTAAAAATATTCGTAGCTGACGCAATAGACTAATTACAAAATAGATCGTTATCATTATTGGAGTCTCTGCAAATTATGGACGGAGTGCATACACAGCTACTGACTATACATGACGCAAAATATAATCGCGTTTTAGACAAGTTCGAGAGTGTGCTACAGAAAGATCCCGATTTTAGCACACTAAAACAAATTTGTGATGGTGTATCGAATAACCCACTGACTAAGCACAAAGAGTATTTCAATCATGCATGTATAACATCGGTAGATGTTGAACGCTCTTTTTCAAAATATAAACTCATTTTCTCACCACGGCGAACATCACCCACCGAGACAACTGTGGAAACACATCTAACGGTGTCAACTTTTTGCCATTCTTATCCATATGATGTTAATACTGATAATGGTGCTTCTAGTTTTACAGTTCCGTAGCCAAGGCTGCTTAAAGGGGTGAGTGTTTCACTACGTTTCACATATTATAATTATGTATTAGTTCTGTTATTTTTTTTCTATTTTCTTACTATTGTTTTTGTATACTAGGCAGGTACGGCTATGGCACGGCTCCCTGTTACCGGGCTCTAGTGATGGGTAAGTCTCGCCATTTCGCCAATTCCGAGAATTGGTCACTATCACCTATTTATGACAAGATAGTTTCCACTAGCGGTTGGTGACTTGCCCACAAACTAAATGTATTATTTTTATCAAGATAATCTAGACGCATAGTTACAGTCTAGGTTAATATTAAGCTATCGTAGCCATCGTTTCTCGGAAAAAAACAATTCTTCCGTATTTGATTAGCAACAAAATATACCGTTTAGCTCATGTTGATATTTGCAGTGAGTCAAAAGTTACAGCGAGTGGCTACGCGAGCTTCATATTAAGCTAGCTTAATATTAAGTGTAGCGTAGCAACAAATCAGCAACTGGTTTGCCGCTGGGCTTATGAAGTGGTTACGCCAGCTTAATAGACATCATAGCTGTTATGGTTAGGCAATGCAGAAACCTCACGCCGTTAATGTACCTCTTTAGATAAGCGGCAGATAACAATTTGTTCGTAAGAGTCCGTAATTGACACAATACTCTAAAGTAAATTAGTAAATCGTACCTTGAAGCCATAATTATACGCATATAGGCCTTCGCATAGTTAGCAGATTGCATTAATTACCGAATTTCCGACTGTTTCCCTCTAGATTTTGATCGACGTCTGTTTCAATACGATTTCTCCTTGTATAAACTTGATAAACTTTCTCTGTTAATTATTTAATTTATCGTTCGGCAATTATTTCAAAATCTTCGCTACGTATTGGAGCTTGATTGGAAATATGTAATTTTAATATGTAAAAGTAAATTAAATTGAAGTACACCTGAAAGAAACGGGTGGATGTAAAATCTTCAAATTTAAAATAAAAGAAAAATAATTAGATTTAGAAACATTGTGATGAACATACATAGCTCAAGGATGAACTTCATTTGAAATCTAATTTAGTTAATTGAAACGACGTACCACATTTTCTATACTTGATTTAAAGCTTTTATTAATTTTATAATAGATTAGAAACTATTTCATGTTTGTTACAGTATCCCATTTCTCTAATTACGAACACACGTTTATTTTTCGAACATCTGAAATATTGGATTTTAATTGTGCAAAAAAATTTTATGTAATAGAAAAACAGGTGTTTATGCCCGACATAAAATGAAAATGAAATATGAAGCAATCGGTTACTTATTTGATGTTATGTCTTTGATAAAAGTGGTTCATATTCCTTCCAATTGAAAAACTATAGAAATATTTTTTCTGTACATAAAGAATAATAAAACTAAACAACACGCTCTTAGTTTGAGTTTCAAAATTCCAAATATCATGCAATGAATAAAAACCCCAATTTTTCACGAACAAAACGTAGTAAATGTAATAATGAAATTTATTGATATGTTAGAATAAGTTATAATTTGTTGTTTAATTTACTACTTCTTTTGTTGCTGTTGATTGGATATTAAAGAAAATATTACTTGGCACATTAGAAATTTGTGGAACAATATTTCAGTCAAAACGCGCTCATTTCTTAAGCTTACAAACCGTTATGCTTTGATTTTAATATAACATACAAACTTTAAATCATTTCCAGACCATTTAAATGTTACTAGATACTGGTTCCTACAGTTTTCTATGAAATACACGGCGTTACTGCCGTCTAAAGCTGCACTCTGCAGTCACTGCCTACCGCACCACCGCTCCCGAGCCAGTAGTGTCGCCGACTGCGCCGGTAGCACCTATTTTTATATTGTAATATGAGTTTTACGAATGCTAAAGAGGAAAAATTAGTCAATATTGTGTCAAAAAATCGTCGCTTATCAAATGGTTTTTAGTCAGTACTGAATGACTTCCTTCACCTAGTCTATTTTGAGATAAAGGCGTTGTAAGCTTTCTCTTTTTGCTAGTATATAAAACAATCTTAGTCATCTTATGAATAGACTATCACTATCGCCAACGGGCAGTGGCGGAGGTTCGATACAATCCTCAGTATAACTGCGAGTCTCAACCAGATCTGTTGTATATACATGTACGCTGTCGTAAATACTATTTCGTAGTTCTACGTTTGTTTTAAAAATGTTGCCACGTCGCGAAAACGATCAATGTTGGACAAAGTTACAGAATTTATAGCAGAAATGCCTGACCTAAATGATGATGGCGTTAAAATTCAATGTGCAGTTTGTAATATCTCTTTAATGTGTTGGTTCAAGAGAGATTGTCTACGTCACAGAAATAATGAACATCATTCTTAAAAAAAAAATTGCACACGACACTATGACAAATTTAACCCTTTAACCACGGGTATATTTCGACGAAACCAGGCCTCCAAACGCAAAAAAAAAAATGTAGTCCTAACAATTGTAAAAAAATATATAAATGCAAGTAATAAAGACGGGTAAAGGTGTACAGCAGTAGGACAAGGTAAGTTTTGAATTTCACGGTATTTCGGGTTTTATGTGTATCGTTGGCATTGTATTTTCGGGGTAATTATTATGATATTTGAGTGTATCAACTCATACTTGAGATTGAAAATAATTATGAGTATTAGTATTAGTATATATTCAAGAAAATACTTATTATAATATAGCAAAAATCTAAAATTAGGTTTAGATGCAAACCTCGCAAAGACGTTACAAAATAATTCTAACTACTACAGTCCAAGTAAAAATAAAAAATAGGTGTAATAGCAACTTGTTTTTATCACTTCCTGTGTAAAAGCTAATTCAAATCTAATGCGGCATCAACAAAATTAGCGCGAAAAAGCTGTACATTTCATTTATGTCTGTATTCTTCCATCGTTTTGTTCTGGAACGTACAAATGCAGGCTCATTCTCCAAACGAAAATCATAATACCTATTTGTCTCGTTCACAATTGTTTCCATCTTATTTTCATCGAAATAGTTGGTAAAGTAATCGTACTCTTCAAATTCACTCACTTCAAAGGTATTGGAAGTGCCAGAGTGTGTATCATCAAAATTATACATGATAGGATCTATCATATCAGAATTTTGCCAATGTAGGTCACCTGCAACAACTTCCTCATCACTATCAACAGTATCTGAATCATCTATTTCGCTATCATCACTTTCACTGTGCATCTGACTGTCGGAAAACACTTCTTCGTCATCACTGTCGCTATCAGACTCGCTAAATTGTATTCTCGGTCGCTTTGAATAGCTAGTTCCACGAGATGTTGATGGTAAATTCATCTTGGAAATACTGAGAGAAAAAATTAAACTATTCCGAATAACGATGTGCTAATGCACGCACTCAGAAAGAAATAAGCATCAAAGCGCGTACGGTTTATATTAGGTACTATTATGAAAACCGATATGTATGCATTCATCACCTAAACAAATAACCAGACTAAATGCATGACCGAAAAGAACATTTCTTTCTATGGAGCAGACCCAAGATAAGACTACGTAAATAGAACCGATTATATTTTCGATAAGCGATTTTCGCCTCCGTGCATACTTTAGAATCGCCTATTGACGACAGCCGCTTTTCAGCAATGTTACACTTCGTCGCTCATTGACGACAGCCGCAGTTAAAGGGTTAAATTTAATTTATGTGTTACCTTTATTGCATGCATACCATTTAATTTACTAGACAAGGAAGCATGTTTTCTTTTGGAATAAATATTCTGACTGCAAATTACGAAGTCGGGCATCGTTACAAAGAATTGTGCTATCTGCTGGTGAACATGTTGAAAAAAGAATTAAATCGGAGTTGAAAGATAAAAAACTGAGGTTAAATGTGTAGACGAAACAATGGATCGTAAAAAACATTCTGTGGTTAATGTAATGGTACGTACAATGGAACCACATCAATCGTCACCTTCAACTCTATTAGCTTCCAGACGAGTACAATAATGTACTGCCGAAGTAATTTCAAAGTTTGTGTTAAATACATTGGAAAAGCTTGAACTTTCAACAAACCAACTGTTGATGTTTATGAGTGATGGTGCCGCAAACATGCTTTCTGTAAGCCGGTCTCTTAAAAAACATTGTGCTAACTTGTTACGTATTACGTGTAAAATTCATGCTTTGTCATGTGGCAGATAGTATTAGAAAATGTTATCCTGAGGTAGATGCTTTAATAGCGCATACAAAAGCAGTGTTTGTCAATTCCCCAAAACGTATTCGCAGACTATGCCCCCGTATGCCTGAGCCACCAGAACCTATTCTTACACGTTGGGGAACATGGTTACAGAACGTGGTTTTATAATTCAATCCAAAGGAAGCTGCGGCTATCAAACAAAGCCAGTCGAAATTTCAAGATAGTCAGGTTAAAACGGATTTAAAAACTATTCAGAACAGTTATTTCGGAGTAGTGGCGGTAATAGAAAAACTACAAAATCCTTCGGTGTCGTTAGTGGAATCTCTGCAAATAGTGCAACATGTTCACGCACAGCTATGCGCGGTAGAAGACGCAAGAAATGTTTGTGTTCTAGAAAGGTTTGAAAGTGTTTTAGAGAATCTGATTTTGGCACATTAAGACAAATTTGTGAAGGTGCGTCAAAAGAACCGTTAAGTTGTTCCAAAGATTATTTTAATTACGCAAATATAACGTCACTAGATGTAGAACGTTTGTTTTCTGCGTATAAACATACTTTTTCCTCACGCCGCACTCATTTAACAGACATTATTCACTTTGTGATTTCACGGAGGACTCTTAAGACGGTAAGTGTTTGAGCACGTATTATATTTTATTTCTGACCATTTATTTTGTATAAACTTTTATGCGCCCGCCACTGGCTGTTGGCGCAAACTGTACTTATGAATCCCACAACCCTTGCAAGCCTGGTTTGTTAGCTGCATTCAGCATTAAACCAACCGCACTCGGCAGCAGCTTTGCGGTTGCTGCTCGCAGCCTGCAGCTGCACTCTGCTGCGGAATTATACTTTTATACAGAAGTTATATTTCGAAACATTAATAATATTCAATTTAGTAACGTTACAGACGTGGAGTCGCATATTTACTGTATACAAAGCTTATCTACTATTACACTTACAAGAGGGAACACAAACTGATACAATTAGGAATTTGACTTTCATTAAGTAGAGCAGTGGTAAAACGTGTTATACTTTTAGTGTTTTACCATACAGTAAAGCCATTTTCAAGGGAGTTAGTCTTTTTTATTTCAAATATGTTTTCCACTAAATACATGAAATATGCAATAAAATTCATTTAGAATTAACTTCTCAGCATTTTAAGGATTGGTTTGCAGATGTATTCCTACCAAATAATGGAGGTGAATGTGTCTTGTTATTGGATTGTTATGTGCACAGGCAGTTTAAATACAAAGTTCACTAACAACAATTATTGTTATGTACAGGTTAGATGAATTATTTGCTATTTACAATGACAACGCAGATAGAACACCCGCGTTATTTGACGCTTTCATGCATAGCGTACACTGTAATGAACCCAAAATGAAAGTGTCATTCATGCATGACGATCACTGAAGTGTAGAAAAATATTTTTAAGTCAATTTTGGAAAAATAGAATATTTTTGTTACAAAATATGCTTTGTTTTAATTTCTAATAAAGTTATCCACATAATTGTCAGTTATTTTGTCATAATTTATTATTTTTGTAAAAGCATGAAAGAGTTAAAAGATGGAATTTACCGGTTTTTTGAAAATTTCGAAATACAAAAAGTTCATCATTAATAGAGTCCGGTAACTGGAGAGCAATCGCAGCGGCGGTGTGACTGTGTTTAGGTGGGCGGCGAGGGCTGGTCGGCTATGATACGACACGACAAATCATCATCACTCAGTTCAGTTTAGCATTGGATAGCAGATAGGGCGTTTTAATTTTACTGATATAGACGTAGTTATTAAATGTAGTTTTTAGTGAACATGTCGAAGGTTAAAAAACGACCCTATCAAGACATAGTAAATAAGCTTATTTCTGACTTTCCCGATTTGTTTTACAACGGGAGTAAGATAGTTTGTAAAGTGTGCAAAATACATATGATGTCAAATAAGAAGTGGAACTCTACAAGACACATAAATTCCGCACAGCATAGAAAACGAAAATTGGGCATGCCACCAAGAAGTGCATTTTTTTAATGTAATTCTTATGTTGATAAACTGTAACTTGCCACTAAGCTTACTTGATAAACAACCGTTTAAGGACTTTTGGGACAAATACAATCCCGAGTTGCGGTTGCCAACGGAGAAAACAGCACGTAAGCATGTTGCATTTGTACGCGATGACGTGGAAAAGAAAATTAAACGCATATTGAAAAAACAGTTTCTTTGGTTATGTGTTGACGAGACAACAGACTGTAAAAAAAATCAATTGTAAATATTACCATACACATACTAGACCCTAGTAAACCTACATTACCTCTGTTACTAATTACCCGAAGACTACAAGAGTGTACTGCTGCTGCAATTACGAAGGTTGTACTTAGTACGTTGGAAAAATTCAACATTTCAAAAGATAAAGTGTTGATGTTTATGAGCGATAGCGCAGCGATAATGTGATCGGTAGGCCGTTCTCTTCTTGAACATGGTTGCAAGTGTTTACATATTACGTGTAAAGTGCATACTTTACATCTTGTGTCAGAAACCATTCGACAATTCTCTCCCGAGGTAAATGCATTAATAGTAAGCACAAAAAAAGTATTTTTTAAATCTCCCAAACGCCTACGGTCATTTCACACAGAGTGTCCTGGTATTCGTCAACCACCGGAGCCAATTCTTACACGTTGGGGAAAATGGTTGCAGGCAGCTTTTTATTATGCTGAACATTTCAAAATAGTAAAAGCTGTTGTTGCACAATTCAATCCTGCCGAAGCTGCAGCTATTAAGGAGAGCCAGTCAAAATTTCAAGATATTTCCGTTGAAACAGATTTAAAAAATATTCGTAGCTACTATAAAGGATTAGCTGACGCAATAGACCAATTACAAAATAGATCGTTATCATTATTGGAGTCTCTGCAAATTATGGACGGACTGCATACACAGCTACTGACTATATGACGCAAAATATAATCGTGTTTTAGAAAAGTTCGAGGGTGTGCTACAGAAAGATCCCGATTTTAGCACACAAAAACAAATTTGTGATGGTGTATCGAATAATTCACTGATTAAGTACAAAGAGTATTTTAATCATGCATGTATAACATCGGTAGATGTTGAACGCTCTTTTTCAAAATATAAATTCATTTTCTCACCACGACGAACATCGCTCACCGAAACAACTGTCGAAACACATCTAATGACGTCAACCTTTTGCCACTCTTATCCATATGATGTTAATATTGATAATGGTGCTTCTAGTTTCACTGTTCCGTAGCCAAAGCTGCTTAAAAGGGTCAGTGTTTCACTACTTTTCACATATTATAATTATGTATAAGTTCTGTTTTTTTTTTTTTCTATTTTCTTACTATTGTTTTTGTATACTAGGCAGGTACGGCTATGGCAGGGCTCCCTGTTACCGAGCTCTAATCATTAAAGACAAAATTTGCTTAGCAGTGCATACACAAAAGTCTGCAAGAAAAATTGGACCTATAGAAATTACTATTATTAGTACTCTTTTTTAATTTATAATTATTTCGTGGCATACGGAATCAGATACCTTGATAAATCTGCTCGCAAGTCATTACGTATAATTGACGATTGCGCAACACCAAAAGACACAAAACACAGTAATCACGTTACCTCCTTTCTTACATAAGTGCTAAACTTTACATTGAATTCAACTCAGTTCTCAATGGTTTTAACTTAGAATTGCTCTTAGAAGTTCGTTTAAGCGAAATGTCAATCCGTTTGACCTATTTTACTACCCAGTGCAACCAATTTTAGAACCGTAAAAGTCTAGACTAAACCGTGAAGATTAAAGTCACTAGCTTTCGGTAAATAAACGTATTTCTTGTAGAGTAAAAATACCGTTGGCGCTTTATTTTTACCTCATTGAACTGTGAACGTGTAAGAAGCCGCTAGGGCGTTAAAGGTATACGTTTGACAGACTTTCTTTGATAGCGTTGAAAAAACCGTTTATTTTACGAAGCTCCCTTAAATTAGAAGATACAAATAACCTTTAAATGCTCACGCATTTTTAGTGTTGTAGTACAAATGAAAGAGGTATCACCACGGTTGGAGTTAAACTAAACACAGCTGTTACCGTATATTGTAGGGAGCGATGAAAATTAAATGGATATTCTTGTCATCCCGGTTATTAGTCGCATTGAAATCAGTAAACAAATATTATCAACGCGTGAAAACTTAAAATTAATTGAATTTGTTACTTCTAAAACAAAAGCCGAATTACCGCAGGCCTGTTTTACAATGAAATGCCGTTTATTGTGTTTAACATGTTAGGTATGTACAGTACCGTTCATGGAAGTTCGGGCAAGCTGACAAATTATATTAACTGTTTAGGAAAAAAATTTAAAATTATATAATATACATTTCTGTGAGGAATTATTAAAACTAATCTTTTCTGGAAGCCTTTTACCAATTTCCAGGTAGTATTTGTCCATTATAAGACCGTTATCATAAAATATATAATTATGTTGGAAATCTCCAATAATTACAGTGACAATAAAGCTTTATAATAATCCCTAGGAGGGCTGATTCACTCGTGTTACCTGGAAATATTCGTATACCCTTTATAAAGTATTATAACATTTGTAAACGCAGTAGTTCTGAAGAGATTGTTATTGTGAAAGTATCTGCGGTTGTGCAAGTGAAAAATAAAATAATTTCGGTTTGACTGCTTAAAATGCCCCGTGGAAAGCCTCTAGCTGTTTTAAAACGATTTGCTATTATTACCTTGCATCAGGAAGGGTACGCAGAAAGACGGATTGCGGATAAATTTAAAATAAAAAAATCTACAGTACATGATACTATAGTTCGATTTAAGACAACCGGTGACGTGCAAGATCGTAATCGGCCAGGACCGTCAAGAAAAACGACTCCTGCGGGAGATTTACGAATAAAAATAATTAGTAAGCGCAATAGAAGACTAACAGTATCAGAAATTGCTGCAGAATTCAATAATGGGCGAGATTCCAAAGTTTTTGTGAGTACTGTGAAACGTCGGTTGAAAGAGGCTGGGTTGCATGGGCGAGTGGCTTATCGAAAACCGTTACTCCGAGGAGGAAATAGGCTGAAACGACTGAAATGGGCACAAGCTCATAGAGATTGGATAGTGGATGATTTTAAAAACGTTTTGTGGACTGACGAATCCAAGTTTGAGGTTTTTGGAAATAGACGGAGAGTTTTTGTACGCAGATCAAGAGAGGAAAGAATGTTACGGGAGTGTATAGTTTCTACGGTGAAGCATGGAGGCGGATCTGTAATGGTTTGGGGCTGTTTTTCCTTAATCGGAACAGGGGACTTGCTCAAAATTGGGGGCATAATGAAAAAAGAAGAATATCGGAAAATCCTGGAGGAAAATGCCATACCGCCAGGAGTCCGATTAATTGGTCGTGGATTTGAATTTATGCAGGACAATGACCCCAAACATAAATCTAAAGAGATTGCCCGCAGCAAGAAGAAAATGAAAGAACCCTAAAAATTATGGAATGGCCGCCACAGTCCCCCGATCTGAACCAGCTAGAGTTGTTATAGGAAGAATTAGACTGATGTTAGGAAAAAGTGTCCAAAATCGAAGGAACATTTGTGGACCATTCTCCAGGAGGTATGGACAAGCTTGCCCAATGAAACATTAGCAAAATTAGTGAATCGGATGCCGAGAATAGTGGCAGCAGTCCTAAAGGCAAAAGGTGGATTTTTCGATGAAAATCGGATTTAAATTATTTGTATTACATTAACTTTTTCTCTTTAATAAATTTGTGTTTGAAAATATGTAACATCATGTAAGTATTAAATATATGGCCATTTAATATTTCTCTTATTTTCTTTGACTTCCGTAAATTTTTTTGCTTGCCCAAACTTCCATGAACGCTAGTGTACATGATATATCCTAAACCGCAGAACATATGACGTTTGCGTTGTTTTGCAGTAACATCAGTTGCGTCACACTGTACAGCTACAAATATTCCTGTGAAGTGACAAATATTTTTGGAATGCGAGGTGTGACTGAAATAACGAGACTGATGCTGCAAAACATTTTATTTTAAATGTATACATATTTAATTGTTATCTCCTTCAATATACACCCCTCCTCTATCCCTGCACCGTTCCATGCGAATTTTCCATTGTTCGAAACAGTGATGGAAGTCTTCTTCTGTGTGCTCCTTCATCACGCATGCCGCTTTTTCTTTCACAGCTTCAACGGTCTGCTGAAATCCTGTTCCTTTTAATTCTAATTCGACCTTGGGGAACAGATAAAAGTTACATGGTGCCAGCTCAGGCGAATAAGACGAATGGCCTAACACTGGGATGATATACTTGGCTAGAAACGTCTTCACAGAAAATGCAGTGTGAGCCGAAGCGTTGTCCTGATGTAGAAACCATGACTTTTTCTTCCACAATTCGGATCTTTTTTTTATTTTATTTTTTTTAAGTTGAGCAAGAATCTCAAGGTAGTATTGTTGATTAATAGTTGGACCTGCAGGAACCCAGTGAAGGTACACAATCCCATGAATATAAAAAAAAAACAATCATCATTGCTTTGAATTTTGAATTGCTCATCCGTGTTTTTTTAGCTCTCGGCGAAGTTCGACCCTTCCAATGCATGGATTGACGCTTAATTTCTGGATCACAAGTGAAAAACCAAGATTCATCACACGTATCACTCTTTCTTCTTTCCAAGAAGTTTGGGTCATTTTCAGTGGCATTTAAAGTGTCAGTACAAACATTTTCACGAGCTTCCTTTTGTTCGATTGTGAGCATTTTAGGCACCATTTTCGCATCGACTTTTTACATGTTAAAATTGTTAATTCCTAGAGTTTCAGCAATCGCACGAATAGTTAACCGACGGTCAGATCTGATCAGATTACCGCTTTTTTCAATATTTTTATCGGTTTTTGACGTGGAAGAGCGAGCCGGCGTGTGTCATCTTCAACGTCTTCTCGGCCATCTTGGAAACGCTTAAACCACTCAAAAACTCGCGCATGTGATAAACATTCATTGCCATATACTTCTTTTAATAAAAGATAAACTTCAGTAGCGGTTTTTCCTAGTTTCATATGAAATTTCACAATTCCTTGCTCTATTAAAACACTTACCATTTTTTCGGCAAAACAAAATAAGGAGATGTTATACAAACGAAAGCCACGGTCAGACTAATATGTCTGCAGACACGGGAGTGGCGGCAATCGAAAGAGAAGGCTTCAAGCTAAACAGCCGTCAGTCGTACGACTTTGGCGCATGCGTATTCTTCTGCAGTAGCATCAGTCTCATTATTTTATAGCCACACCTCGTATGCACTGATAATTACTAGAGTTGTTCACTTGCGCCTTCGGGCAGTGGCGGAGGTTCGATACAACCCTCAGTATAACTGCGAGTCTCAAGCAGATCTGTTGTGTATACATGAACGCCGCCGTAAATACTATTTCGTAGTTCTACGTTTGTTTTAAAAATGTTGCCTACGTCGCGAAAACGACCAATGTTGGACAAAGTTACAGAATTTATAGCAGAAATGCCTGACCTAAATTATGACGGCGTTAAAATTCAATGTGTAGTTTGTAATATCGATATAACGATGCCCGACTTGGTAATTTGCAGTCCGAATATTTATTCCAAAAGAAGACATATGCTTCCTTGTCTATGAAATTAAACGGTAGATTACATGCAATAAAGGTAACACATAAATTAAATTTAAATTTGTCATAGTGTCCTGTGCAATTTTTTTTAAGAATACTGTTTACTATTTACGTGATGTAGACAATCCCTTTTGGACCAACACGTTAAAGGGATTTTACAAACTACACATTGAATTTTAACGCAATCATAATTTAGGTCAGGCATTTCTGCTATAAATTTTGTAACTTTGTCCAACATTGGTCGTTTTCGCGACGTAGGCAACATTTTTAAAACAAACGTAGAACTACGAAATAGTATTTATGGCAGCGTACATGTATACACAACAGATTTAGTCGAGACTTGCAGTTATACTGAGGGTTGTATCGAACCTCCGCCACTGCCCGTTGGCACTAGTGAGCAACTCTACACATGACACATAAGGAAGATAACGTCTAGCTATACGAAGAAGCATATATGCGACAACGATAAACGCGAATGGGCGATTCACCACAAGCGGAGGGTTTAGCGGCAGTCGACGGCACACGACGGTTATCGATGTGGTTAGTTACGAGGTAGGCTGCATTATGTGCGGACGATCTTAGTAAGAATTTCTAGAGCGTTTATTTTTCTTCTCTTTTATTTCATCAGAATCTACTTTTATTTTCGCCTTTAGAATTTCTTATTAGTTTAGTCTAAGTTTCGTAGCAGCAACAAAATAAATATGCGAAATTCTTATTACCAGGCGACCATGACTTCAAATTATTACGTGCGTTCTTGCGCAGAGTAGGTCTACATGGCAATATTGCTACAAGCGTACTAACGCGCGACCCATATCGAATCGATCGAATTCCACTTAATTCCCTTCTCGCTCTGTCGCCGTACATATATAGGTATAGCTAATTTCACATTTGCTCAATGTGTATGTCAAATTGCACTATTACCTTTGCTTGAAGAATAGATGGATCTTGCCAAACTGTTGATTCACACTAATTAAAAATTTACATCGAAGCATTAATTTCGTTGCGATAGTAAAATATAAAAGTACTACCTCGAATAGCTTAGCGGTAAAATTTTAAGCATTGTGCTTATTTGATGATTCTCTAAAAATTTCCAACATATTTCTCATAATACTAATAATCATACAAATGGATCGATGTTTGCGCAGTAATAAATGTTCCCTCTAGATTAAACAACGTTCGGACATGTCGTATTTTACGTACTGACCCTGACAAGAGTCGCTTTCACCTTATTGATTTGTCACGTATAACGTGCAAGATACTGAGCTAACTCGAACTGAACTGAAAACCGTCCGCCATCATATTATCAGCGCAACGTACCAAATGACAAGCAAAACGGCGGAAAATGTAGTTTTCCCGGTGAAATGTTCCACTCTTTTAACTCAAATTACAGTTAATTGCCCCTATCAAGCGAATGGGCATTCAAAACGAAGGAAATTCATCGTGCTGGCTTTTCTGGGCGCTGAGTTGGCAGGAAAAGAGGCAAAAAGATGTAAAGATAGAAAACTGATTCGTTTATATAAATGACATGCTTTTCGCAGAATATTTCTTCCTTTGTTTAAATTATAAAATATTCAAATGCGAATTAATTTCGTTTGTAATTAGGAGAATACGTTATGGTTAATTATATGTAAATTTGCAGCTGGAGCGCTAAAATTAAATATTTAATTCGAAATTGTAGAAAACATACCGGCGGAATATGCTGCATTTTGGAATTAAATGCAGTTATTATTTTTATGCATGGGCGTTTTTTTTATATGGATACTGCGGCAGTACTAAGCGCTTATATTCCAAAAATCAATAGTAAAATAAAGTTGATAGCGTTAAACGCCTAACATCATCTTCCTTATTATTAGTCTGGGCAAACAGCGGTAACAGTCAGTGTAGTAGATATGTGGTGCGGAGTCGGCGATTATTTATTTCACGCGTTCACAGCGTCAGTATTAAATCGATGCTGTATGCGAGTAGTTCTGTGTATATGTAGGCTGTCGTAACTTATTTCGTAATTGTACGCTTGTTTGCTTTAAAAATGTCGCAGTTGGATACGTCGCGAAAACGACCAATGGCAGACACAGTTAAAAACCTTATAGTGGACATGCCGGACTTAATTTTTGATGGCGCTAAAATTCAATGTCTAGTTCAGTGATTCCCAAAGTGGTCCAGGTGGACCCCCAGGGGTCCACGGGAGACTCAACGGGGGTCTACATTGGCGTGAAAAAAAAAATGGCGGTTCACAAGTTGTAAGTGGAGGTCCACGAAAATTTATCTGGTTTCGATAGTAAAGAACAAAAATGTTGGCTTAGCTTTACCTATCAATGTAGGCAGATAATACACTACTCAAAAAAAGGGAGCAAAAAAATTCCAAATTTTTCAGTAATTTTTGACAGGCTATATTTCGGTGAAAAATTGTCGTATTAAGACTTTAAAAAGGCATTTTGAAGCTTTAAGATTCTAATTTTCAGATTTTTTGGCTAAAAATTTTTAGGAGCTACGGTTCTCATGCAATCCTAACTGATAGCGCGAAAAAATAATTTTGCAATTTTTTTTTTGTCCCCGGGCTTGAAAAAATTTTTTTCAGTTAGGCCGGCATATAGATCAGATAGCCTGTATATTTAGCTTTAATTTCCTTTTTTTAAAACCTCCATTAATTTTTTTGAGTCGTGTATTTTCAGGTCAGCGACTGTTGCTTGTAAAAATTTGCATATTCGATATTCAGTACAACGCGTGTCGAGACTTGCAAAGCGCCGCCCGCCCGCCCGCAACGCTTGTTCAGGCGTGCAAAAGGACGAAATACGACTTGTGCTGTGCTTGCAGTCTTGCATGAACTTGTTTGATTCTTCACCAATATAAATACGAATGCAAGGACAAACGTTACTCGTTTGTTTCCGGAATTTTGAAAAGAAAAGTGTGAGTGAATCGATGTTAGTGTTTGCCAGTGCCGGAAAAAGTAAGTACCTGCCTATTTGTCATATATACTTTTATTTTATATTGTAATAATATTATATTTGTTATGTTTGCGTGTAGTAGGTACGTAATAAAAATTAAATACTGAACAGGGCCATTATTCGATACTTTTTAGTACTTTTTATTATAAAATTATTTATTTACCCGACTGTGGTGATTCACTAAAGGAGAGATATATGATTGACCTGCATGTTTGTACATATTTCAGTGCCCTCGTAGTTGCTAATGCTAAATGACTAAAAATATTTTCATAAATTGTACGTGTCTTTATGTACCACTCGTAACGTACATCAAAGTAATAAATAAATCATTAAAATCGCGAAGTTTTGATGTCAAAATATTCTTTAACTTTAAAAGTATTTTCTTTCGAATTTACAGAAATGTATCGAAATATAATTAATCAAAAAATGTTTTATATTACATTACAATAGGTTCAGCCGTTTTGTGAAAACCTCTATATGGGTCTTAGCGGTTTATTGCTTTTAATAATTAAAATCAGTTTTGCCGCCGGCATTTTGGTTTTTTCTGTTAAAATAGCCATATCCTGTTAAAATCGCCTTATGATTACTAAAACAAACATTTTTTTCTTTACAGTTTACTTACAGGTAGGTAACTGATATGAAACATGGTTGAATCGAAGAAGAAATGTCGACAGTACAGTGTTGATTATTTGAAATTTGGTTTTCTTCCATCAAAGGCAGACAAACGACTGCACATATGCCTTTTAAGCAACAAAGTTTTGAGCAATGACTCTATGAAACCATCGAAGCTCTCACCGTGCACAGTATGTTCACTTCAACGTCTCAAAGTAACTATGATGGCTTGCGGGCTTCTTACAATATCTCATTGCTTATAGCGAAATCTGGAAAACCGCACACCATCGGAGAACCGTTAATTTTACCCGCTGTTGAAGAGGTTTCAAAAACTGTTCTGCACAAACCTCCGTTTGACGTTCTCAAAAGAATTCCTTTGAGTAACAACACTGTACAAAGACGTATTGATGATATGAACTCTGATATTGAAAGCTTCTTATGTAATTATCTGCAAACAACTCATTTCTCTATTCAACTGGACGAGTCAACTTTACTTGGTATTGAAGCATTATTATTGGCATATGTTCGATTTGTTGTGGACGAAGAAATCCATGAAGAGCTGCTATTCGCGAAAACTTTGGAGACGGACACTAAAGCCGAATCAATATTTAATGTCCTGTGTGATTTTTTAAAGGAAAAATCGATTCCATTTACAAACATTATTTCGGTGGCAGCAGATGGAGCTCCTGCCATATTCGGGCGATATCGTGGGTTTATAAGCCATCTTAAAAGAATTACACCAGGAGTAACTGCAATTCACTGTGTCATCCACCGACAACACCTGGTAGCGAAAAATTTGAGTGATAGATTGCACCAACCGCTTCAATTTGTGATTAAAGCAGTTAACAAAATAAGAAGCAATGCGTTAAATACCCGTTTATTTGCACAATTGTGCGACGAGAATGATGAAGACTTCCAACGATTGCTCTTACATACTGAAGTACGCTGGTTATGTTTAACAACGCTGGTGCATGTTTAACAACATTTTACTCACTTTTTGAATCAGTTTTAGAGTTTCTGGAAAGTAAAGATCCAGATTTAAAGGAAAACCTGATCAAATTGAAAGCAGACATCGCGTATTTGACAGATTTGTTCAAAAAATTTAATGAGATTAACTTGCAGTTACAAGGGGACAGCCTAAATTTAATAAAAACAAAGGGTGTAATTTCGGCTTTTCTTGGAAAATTGAAATTTATGAAGCAAAATATTAGTCGGCGCGAATTCTCCCAGTTTCCAAACTTGTCACAGGCAGAATGTCTTGATGAGGATATTCAGACATACGTTCAACATTTAAATGCCGTGCATGATGACTTCAAAAATAGATTTGAGGATATTCTGACGATGGAAATACCACCATGGATCATAAATCCATTTGATGAAACGGAAGTGGCGAATGTGGTATTACAAGAGGAGCTACTCGAGCTTAGCACCAATGAGGAGCTGAAGGTGAAATTTAAAAAGGCTATCAAACATTTTGGCTGCAGGCAGAAATACCCGAAAAATATCCTGGGCTGTAGGAAATTGCGAGAAAACTTTTGATAGCGTTTCCCTCGTCATACCTTGTCGAAAAAAGTTTTAGTGTCGTTACAAACCTATTAATAAAAAAAAGGAGTAGATTGAACATCACAGAACGGGGAGATTTGCGGTTATTCCTCACAAAATTGAAGCCTAATATTGATAATTTGCTGTCAATCCATCAAGTACATCCCTCCCATTAAAATTATTTTTTTTTAATTGTTGATTTGCATTGTTGAAGTTACGTTATTCATGTTTAATTTTAATTCTATTAAGTCTGTAATCATATTATTTTAATAAATAGAACACAAGAAAATATACTATTTTTCTTTTTATTTTCACCACTCCGAATTTAGGGTTGGAACTCAGCCGCGACGCAAATTTCCATCGTTAGATCTAATTTTCACAATTTTTGACGAGTTTTGGGAATATGGTAGAAATATAGTAGCAGGGGGTCCACCGAAACCAGTAAAATTTTGAAAGTGGTCTACGAGAAAAAAAAAGTTTGGGAACCTCTATCGTAGATACAACGTTGCATATAACAATATATATGAGACACTCGTCCCGTTCAAGGGTAGGCTCAAATTCAAACAATTTTGGCATAAAACTGTTCAAATTGTGCCTTGACGGTGGTTATTTATATGACTTGTTGTTTTGGATTTGACAAAGAAATTGCTAAATAATGGGAGAACAATAGTTAACTATTACACATCTGTTGAGTTAGCACATAAATTACTTGAAAAGAACACTCACATTATTGGGACCCTCCACAGCAACCGAAAGCTCAATCCGAAGAGAGTCTTACAAGAGAACTTGAAAGGTGGTGAAACAATAGTAGAAGAGAGTAACACAGACATTTTTGTAGAGAAATAGAGAGACAAGAAAGATATACCCATGCTCAATACAAAATATGTACCGGAAATGATTACTGCTCGGAAAAGATCCGGTGATATCATGAAGCCAAAAATTGTGATCGAATATAACAAACATAAGGCATATATTAATATATCGGGTAAACTGCTGATACACGTTGTTGTTTTAATTTTATAATGGTTATTTCAATCCTTGAGATCAAATGAAATCTTATAATTTTTCGTTACGACGAGGTTTCAAGTGGTATCGTAAACCCGCAATTGAACTTGTAATAGGGGCCGCTATTGTAAATTCCTATTCGTTGCATCAATCCGTAACAAATACAAAAATGACAATAACACAATTTCGCGAGGAAGTAATAAAAGGTTACATGGAGGTAATATGCTTTGCTAGCAAATCTTATATTCATTTTGTTTTATAGGTCTCGTAAAAATGGACTTGATAGCATTCACTAATGAACCGAGCTGCGAAAATGATCATAAGGTAGTTGACACTAACAATAGAGGCTCCTGCTCTATGTGCTACGGAAAAATTTCGAGAATGTCGGGTAGAAATATTGCCAAAAACAGAACACCAAAATATTTAGAACACTTTATACAAAATAATTTTGTAATTTTGTATAAAGTGTCATAACTGGCTTGTTTTTGAAAACAGTGAATCAACTGAAAATAAAAATTTGAGCGTTTATTTTATTGTTTTAATTCATTTTAACAAGATTCAATTTTTGCTGGTTACCGACAAGAAAAATTAAATAACGTTATGATATTGTCAATAATCTCTAGCTTAAAACAAGTTTTAAATAGGATAATAGCGAAAAGCAAAAACCTGCTCTGAAAAAACGGCATTGATACAAAATAAAAGCTAACGGGGTTTGTCCATCGCGGCCGTTACGACTTTAAAAAAGTAATCAGAATGGGGGACTACGTTTATCCCCCATGGTACTTTAGGTGTTAAGCCTGTTTTACACGCCACGATTTATTGGCCAATTAACTGAACAAGTTTTTGACCAAGAAATTGTTAGAAATATGCCGTTTTACATTCTACAATAAATTGGACAAGCTTTAACGTTCGCAAATACTCGTTTAGTTCATTAATAGTTGAACGGGGGAATTATTAAATAGGAAAGTTTCATCTGCGTATAAAAATAGATTAGCAATCTGTATTTGTTCAAACTCTTGGTAGTTTTGGTATAGACACAGCTATAGGATTGGTTACTTCAGATTCGATTAGTTAATACAAATTATCCATTACATCAATCCCCGTAAATTTTCGAAATTTAACTTCACTTTAAACAAAAACACTAAAACAAAATTCGTAGGTATTTTTCTGTTACTGGGTTAGTATTAAAACAGTAAAGTCAGTGAGAAATCGGGGCAAAAATAGAGCATGTTCTATTGAATTCAATTAATCGTACAATAAATTGTTCAAAAAATCTTACAGATTTTTGCTGTTTTACACGGTAAGATAAAATTGAAGATCAACTTGTTCAATTAATTGACCAATAAATCGCAGCGTGTAAAACAGGCTTTATGTAAACTAGGGGTAAACGGCGATAATAAAGCAATAATCCTTGAGGCTACATATAGAAAAATCGCAGCAAATTGATACAATTGATATTAAAAAGAAACAAATAATTAATTATATGCTTAGAATTTGCGATAAAATTACACACTTTCTACAAACTGTGAGATACTACAATAAGTTAATATTAGAACCACCACATTTTAAAAGATTTAAAAAGATTACTTAGTTATAGGATAAACTTCATCTCATAACGAACATTACGATGAAATTTATGCATATGCAGTCCAGTTTGGCTGCTGAAGACTAACTCTCGAAAAGTGCCTTGTTTTAGCGAAGTGTTGTAATAAAGAGGATAGCGAAATGGTTCAGTGCCGTAGTGGTTAAATACGTCATTTACTTTTAAATACATATGCTCGATTTTTTCGGAACACTTACTGAAGCGTTATTTTAGTATTTGGGAGATACAGATGAAATACTACTCAGAAATATAATCACAAGTTATAAATACATCACATTTCTGAGAATATTAAATAATACAGAACGTGATTTAAGAAAGAAATATGCAGCATTGATCTAAACACATATGCATTAGAAATAAATATAATTATCGAATTGTCTAAACAGGTTCATATAACGTAATATAAAATACTAAAACAAACAGTAAAAAAAGGTATTGTATTTAGAACTACAGAAATACTTTATTTTCCATGTTCCATTAAAAAAAATTACATACAAAATTTGATATTAAATCCAAACTTGTTTGAAAAAAAACAATAAAATCATTAGATATTGTAGAATTTTATGCCTACAACTAGCAATACGCAATTGCAATACGTTTTTTAACTGCCTCTCTACTAACCATTTGTTTATCGCGAAATGTAAACACTGTTATCATCGTTCTATGAAAAGCACTATAGAATTGAAATTCGAACTTCCTACAGACTCGCTAAAAATATAATCTGATTATTTAATGGATAATGTGTATATCAAACATCCTAACACGATAAACTAAAAATAAGATGTGAATAAATTTATTTTGCAAGTTCGCCTGGAATAAATGCATGTATGGACTCAGACTGATAAACTGATAGTGATAAATAACGCTGGCCACGAGCGGTACCGCGCATCGGCGTAGAATCAGTTCGGACCGCGAGGAACGGTAGTATTACTTCGTCTGCGGAGCAGTACGGACATTTTCGCTGCCGGTCATTTGCGCAATTGTTTATCTGTCCTAGAAAAATTATGATTTCGTCAGCAAAACGACCGCGGTCGGACAAACTTCGAAAATTTATTGCAGAAATTCCAGACTTAATATATGAAGATGCTAAAATTAAATGTGTAATCTGTAAAATCCCGTTAATGTGATTTGGTCCAGACAACATTGTCTACGACACGTAAATAGTGAAAAGCATGTCTTAAAAAGAAATTGCGCACGAGACAATGAAAAATTTATATTTAATTTATGCGTTACGTCTATTGCATGTAATATACCGTTTAATTTACTAGACAAGGAACCATTTATCTGCTTTTGGAATACTATTCGGAGTGCAAATTACCAAGTCGAACATCGTTACGAAGAATTGTGCCATCTGCACGCGAACATATTGAACAAAAAATAAAATCGGAGTTGAAAGATCAAAAATTGTGGTTATGTGTCGACGAAACAACAGATCGGAAGAAACATTCTGTTCTTAATGTAATGGCACGCAAATTGGAACCTCATCAATCGGCACCTTCAATTCTATTAGTCTCCAAAGAATACAACAGTGTACTGCCGAAGTAATTTAAAGTTAGTGTTAAATACATTGGACAAGTTTGAACTTTCAACAAACCAACTCTTGATGTTAGTGAGTGATGGTGCTGCAAACATGCTTTCTGTAGGCCGGTCTCTTAAAAAGCATTCTGCTAATTTGTTACACATTACGTGTAAAATTCATGCTCTCAATCTTGTGGCGGATAGTATCAGAAAATGTTATCCTCAGGTAGACGCTTTAATAGCGCATACCAAAGCAGTATTTGTTTCAAAATCGTCTCTTCCAGTTGTCCGATGAAACCACTTAGCTTTTTCGCATATCTCACCTGGTATTGGAATGTGCTGCGCCTTTTATTGCAAAAACCATTTGGAAAAAACGATTTGAATTTTTCCTTGCCCGCCGCCGGTAACTATTGATGAGACGTAGGCAATGAATAATGTCATTCTTTGCATTTTAATGCTACTTATTGTGGATCTTTCCACACCATACGATTTACCAATTCGTGTCACGCTTTGCCCTCTTTCAAGTTTGCTTATAATCTCACTTTTATCCTGGAATGATAACGCACGTTTCCGCTCTTCCATGAATGAATTAACGATATGCACTAAACACATCTGTTGAAACACTCGAAAGTGCAGTTAATGCTAACTGTACGAAAAGACATAACAAACCTGGTTGGTTTTCTGGCATATCATTTTTCCTACCAAATGAAACCGTCGCTCGATAGAACCAAAAAAAAATTCAGCAATATGACGGCGGTTTTTAAGTACATATCTCTAAGCCCTAATAGCTGTAGCTTCGTCAGGGTCGAATTATAAAATCACAGATTTTACTTCTTGGAAATGTTCAGAATAATAAAAGCCCCTTGCAACCATGTTCCTCAACGCGTAAGAATCGGCTGTGGTGGTTCACAAATACCGGGACAAAGCCTGTGAAATGCTCGAATCCGTTTGGAAGATATTAATTTCAGACGCACATTTGATCCCTATGTATCAACAATCATGTTTGATTAACTTCATTCAACTTTTTGGTTAAATCAAACCGTTTTTAGCTTTAATGCTATTCTTTTATTATTTTTGCTCAACCTTTACGATTTTGTTAAATTGACATCACTATTGTGCTCTGCTGAAACGACTTTTTTTTTTAATTTACTTCCCAACCAAATAAATGTGTTTCACGAACAGAATTTTGTGACACAAATGTAATTGTTAAGTCAACGCAAGTTGGTAGGTAATTTAATCATAAAACTTGTTGGACTAACACTTCTCCAGCTAACAAAATCAATTTTGTTATTTTAACACATCTCTTTCCCTCAGTGTATGAGAGCAAAATAACGACATTTTTCACTGACACTGATGAGACGGAACTGAACCGACACTGACACGGAACTAATATGTGTAACTTGACCTCTAGGAATGTGCTTTTACTGAATAAAGGTAGACAAACCTTTGATCGAATGTACTAATAAATGAAATCTCAATAACTTAAATTAAATTTCATGCTAAATATTCATTTATTTTTAAAACATTTGATAGATTCTACGTCTGATATTTCGAATGGATCGTTCATGTCATGTCACGATGATTTTTCATTGAAGTTTCAATTTATTTCTAAAAAACCGTAACATAATAAAAGCATAAACATAACATTTAAGTACTAATCTTTCATCTGCGTTTAATTAAACTAATTGCTCTAATATTTTAACATTTAAAGCATTACCAAATATTTTTATTTTACTAAACAAGTCGTCAATAGCTTAACACCTATATGAAGCGATTTGTTAAATTTGATCGTTTAAACAGAAGTAAACGATGACAGTTAACTACCTCGTTAAATCGTACTCTGATACATAATACAGATAAAGCAAACAACATAAAAATCATTCATGGTCAGTTTTATCGACAACGTTAACTACTGGGTAAGTGATACAGAGTAGGACCGATTAACATCCTAAGGGTAATCTACCGTCTTACCTCTACCTACATCTTTTTAATTTGTTCCTGAAAATTATTTCGTTAAGTTTAAAGTTGCCCAGTTTCCGTTTTTCAATGCGATATTTATTTCTTTTCGTTTCGATATTGTCAGATTTCATCTTTATTTGTTGCTAGGTTTAACGTCAGTTAGTATAGCGTAGGAAAGAATTGTTTTTGGATCAGTACTGAGGAAGCAATGAATGCGTTAGGAAGAAGTGTGATTAATAGAGCGGGCCAAGAGCGCCACGCGCCAGGTTCGCAATCAGGCTGCCGGGCGCATATATGTATGTAAACATAGGTAATTTAAATATGTAATTATTAGGACGAGGACCAAAACCACTGTCTATTACGTCGTGAAGACGCGCAAATATACACCTGCAGTTTGGGTGTTCGTTGATAAATAGGGCGTTGTTCACAGTGGGCCACTACAAAAAAAAGTTCATTCATCGACGGCTACGAACTAACAGCGCACTTATTCATTTACGGATGACGCGCTCTATTCATCAACAAATGACGAGTCTGCAGGTGTTACGTTTGCACCACTTCGTGGCATACTAGAAACAAGCGTCGGTGTGCTCGCTTTAGTGATTATGTCTAACGTAACTATTAAAAATAAACGGCCATTACCTACGAAAGTTAATAAATTTCTTAGTGAATTTGTGGATTTACACTACAATGGGAGTACAATTTTCTGTAAAGTTTGTAAAAAGAAACTACTGTGCTGGAGCAAACGTGATTGTGAAAGACATATAAATAGCGCACACCACAGAAATAAAAGAAATGGTGTGTCACAACAACGTCAATTTCAATTAGAATTGCTTTTAACGTTTATGGTATGTGGTCTACCACTTCGTATACTTGATAAAAAAGCATTTCGAAAATTCTGAGGTACATACAATACCGAGTGGATACTACCATCTCGGACAGCGTTACGGAGAGAATTCCAGAATACGTGAGGACATTGAAAATCGAATTAAAGCCGAATCCAAAGATAAACAGCTGTGGCTATGTCTTGATGAGACGACAGATTGCAAAAAAATTCTATTTTGAATATAATAGTGCGCGTATGAGATCCTATTAAACCAAATTTTGCAATTCTATTAGCCAGCAGAAGATTAAAACAGTGTACTAGTAAAGCAATTACGGCCGTAGTTCTCGAAACGTTACAAAAATTTCAAGTGTCAACCAGTCAACTGTTGTTGTTCATGAACGATGGTGCAGCAACAATGTGTAGTGTAGGCCGTTCCCTTAAAGAAAAGTGTGAAGGACTTTTACATGTTACGTGTAAAGTCCATGCTTTACATCTTGTGGCACAAACTATTCGAGAGTGTTACCCGGAGGTGGATGCATTAATAGCAAACACAAAAAAAGTGTTTCTCAAAAGTCCTAAGAGGACTAGGGCATTCCACAGGTTATGCCCTGGTATTCGAGAACCACCACAGCCCATTCTTACGCGTTGGGGAACGTGGTTAAAAGCCGCTTTTATTATAATGAACATTTTCAAGATGTCAAATCCGTTATTTTGCAATTCGTCCCTGCCGAAGCTAGAGCTATTAGGATGAGCCAGAAGGGATTTCTCGATATTTCTGTTGAAACACATCTAAAGAATATTAGCAACAATTACAAAGGGTTAGTAGACGCGATAGAAAATTTGCAAAATTCTGGATTGTCGTTGGTAGAATCAGTGCAAGTCGTGGACGAAGTTAGTACATTGTTACACAGTATAAACGATGCAACAAGTGGACGAGTTTTAGCTAAGTTCGATAGTGTTTTAAAAAGAATCCGGACTACACGAGATTAAGACAAATGTGCGATGGGGCATCTGCAGATTCCTTGACTAAGTCTAAAGATTATTTTAATTACGCCTGTCTTACTTCGGTAGACGTGGAACGGTCGTTTTCGAAATATAAGAACATTCTTTCGTCTCGGCGAACATCCTTCACCGAGGCAAATGTGGAAACTTATCTGATGGTGCAACTTTTTAAACAAGCCTATCCGCATTATTAAGAAGGATAGAATTTATTTATTATATCTTTATTTACAGTTACATTATTAAGTACAAAAAAAGCGTTCAGTTTCTCAGTTATTTCCTTATTACATCCCATTTACAACGCATACGGTTTTCAATCAAATAAAAAATCATAATGAAAATAAAAACACTAATTACTAAACATTATTATTGCGTCAGCTTTTATTTTTTTACTCTTGTGTATTAATTTCGAAATATCACATATCTGCTGTGACTCACATATACGCTATTTACAATAAGCGGCCGTTGCGCCTGATTCCGATTCTGTTGGATGGCGCAAGTTGGCCCGCTCTAGTGATTAACGTTGTCATTTTTGTTTTATACCTAGATATACCATATCTGACACTGGCGCCAACGGGCAGTGGTGGAGGTTCGATACAACCCTCAGTATAACCGTGGGTCTCAACCAGATCTGTTGTGTATACATGTACGCCGCCGTAAATACTATTTCGTAGTTCTACGTTTGTTATAAAAATGTTGCCACGTCGCGAAAACGATCAATGTTGGACAAAGTTACAGAATTTATAGCAGAAATGCCTGACCTAAATTATGATGGCGTTAAAATTCAATGTGTAGTTTGTAATTAATATCCCTTTAATGTGTTGGCCCAAAAGGAATTGTCTGCGTCACGTAAATAGTAAACAGTATTCTTAAAAAAAAAATTGCACACGACACTATGACAAATTTAATTTTAATTTACGTTACCTTTATTGCATGTAATCTACCGTTTAATTTCATAGACAAGGAAGCATCTTTTGGAATAAATATTCGGACTGCAAATTACCAAGTCGGGCATCGTTACAAAGAATTGTGCCATCTGCTCGTGAACATGTTGAAAAAAGAATTAAATCGGTGTTGAAAGATAAAAAACTGTGGTTATGTGTGGACGACACAACAGATCGTAAAAAACATTCTGTGGCTAATGTAATGGTACGTACAATGGAACCACATCAATCGTCACCTTCATTTCTTAAACATTATGAATGAGATTCTGGCCTAAACCGTAGTTTCTTTTAAACAGGGCGTTAAGTGTCCCAAACCTTGAGGGGGCTCAAAATATGTAAATAAGTCTTAATGAACGTGGGTCCCCAAATGGACGGTGTCGGAATTACGAGGAATTATTCCTTTTTGTGGCGTTTGTGTATTTTTTCGCTTATCTCTTCTTTCGTTTTTCAATAACTTGCATTTCCTCATAGGTAATTGGCATTACAATTTGTAGTCGATATTCAGTAGTTAGTGCACAATTTAATTAAATTTCGCTACATGTTTGTCGAACACAATGGGTGATTTTTTAGACGACATCCCTTTGAACCAAAGGCAACAAATATGGTTCCAGCGCGTTGGATTTAAACCTGATTAAACCTTGATTCCTTTCTTTGGAGATATGGATATATATTGATAATGACCTCGATGAATTGCAGCAACGAGTAGATCACGGATGCCGCCGAATCCAAGCCAACACAGGGATTTTCGAAAGAGTTCACAGGTCCTTGTGGCAAAGATGTCGCTGCTTTGAAAAGAAGGAAAGTCACTTGAAATATCTCATTTGAACTTTTGTCTTTATCGTTTGTTCATAATTTGCATTGTTTGTTTGTTTAGTTGTACACAATAAAAAAATTGTATAAATCCAAAATGTTTCGTATCTCCGAAACCGTCCATTTCCGGACCCATGTTTATTAAGACTTTTCTGCGTATTTTGGGCTACACAATCTCTCCTCTAGCTTCGTGTCATTTTTTAACACCCTGTGTATTACAATATGTATAATAATATTCCCAATGCTTTGAATTTTTACTAAGGATCCTCTTATATGGACAGTTAAAATTCTCAAATTCAAGACAATTATTGATGAAAAAAACAAAACTGTTACTTTATTTGTTATTAAGTGGACTCGAACAATGTAGATTAATATGCTTGCAAGTTTATGGAATAATTGCCAAAATTTGCATGGTTGTCCCCCATATTTCTCCGTTTATTGCACCACTAGGTCTACCGACCGGTCAGCTCGACTTTGTTGTTATTGAAATCTATACTATCTATTTAACTAGAGGCTCTGAAGGGTTTTATTCTTGATCAAAATGGCAAAAATAGACAAGCAATTGAATGTTTTATTCCTAAGGTATTAAAATAGCATATTTTTAAATTGAATACCTTTTCTACCTTTCCGTATTTCATAAGAAAATGTAATTTTGAACAAAAATATGTAAATACGCCACCGTCCTAATATCGAAAATAAAGTAATTGCGTATATCGTGGGATACAGGCTCCAAACTAAATTAATTTAATGTATCATTGACTTATTGCTCAATATATTTCTAACCATTCCTAACTTCAAATATGTATCAGTGTAACTAAGCATTAGATTTTTAATTATAAATATGTGGACGTGCTTATTGTGAAATATTCGCATCAAAAGATTGCTTTATTGTTAAAAGCATATCGCAAAACAGAATCTCACGTATTAAGAGATAGTATACACACTTCATTTATTAAAAATATATACTTAAATGAGAATAAAGAAGTGTGTGTTAATAGATAGTAATCAGAGATAGTACCAGGTAACCAAATATGTTCGTACGGTTTTTGATGGTAAAATAACATGTATATTACGTAC
This sequence comes from Dynastes tityus, assembly GCA_029618875.2. Taxonomy (NCBI): domain Eukaryota; kingdom Metazoa; phylum Arthropoda; class Insecta; order Coleoptera; family Scarabaeidae; genus Dynastes; species Dynastes tityus. Next base: position 4,204,284 of record JAROYD020000013.1, read on the forward strand.
GTAGTAGGCGCAATAAATTCTCGGCCTAATATAGAAGCACTGTCGAAAGCATTGCTGGAAGTCCGTTTCTGTCAGCTTGTTGAGAACCTCCGTCGCTTTCGCTTTCACCGCTTCCACACTGTAAAATCTTGTTCCCTTAAGTTCCGATTTTACCTTAGGAAATAAAAAAAATCACGGGGGACCAGGTCAGGCGAGTATGGTAGGTGGTCCAACCCGGTGATGCCGGATTTCGCAAAGAACGCCTTCACAGACAAGGCGGAATGGGCATTGTCTTGATGGAGTATCCAGGATTTGCTCTTCCACAAATCGGGTCTTCGTCTTGTCACTCGTTCACGAAGGGTAGTTAGAACCTCGACGTAATAATGTTGATTGACTGTCTGACTTTCGGGTACGTAGTAGACGTAGACAATCCACGCGTATCAAAAAAAGCGATTGGCGCATTGTTTGAGGATCGTAAGTAAAAAACCACGATTGATCACAAGTAATCACTGTTTAAGAATTCTGGCGACTGTAAAAGACATATAAATGGTATACACCACAAAAATGAGAAAAATGGCGTGCTACCTCAAACCCAATTTAAGTTAAATTTACTTTTGATGTTTATTGTTTGTGGTCCACCGCTTCGCTTACTCGATAAAGAACCGTTTCGACAGTTTTGGCGTATATACAATCCCGAGTGGAGCTTACCATCATGGACAGCGTTACGGAAAGAGCTACCAAGTATATGTAAAGATATCAAAAGTAGGATTCAAGTAGAATTAAAAGATCAACAGCTGTGGCTATGTCTTGATGTGACAGATTGTAAAACAAAATTTATTTGGATATTATAGCACGAGTACTAAATCCTGTTAAACCGAAATTTGCAATCTTATTAGCTAACAAAAGACTAAAAAAGCATACTGGCGAAGCAATTACCGGCGTAGTGCTCGATACATTACAACAATTTCAAGTGTTAACTAGTCAACTGTTGATGCTTATGAGTAGAGTAACCAAAACTTGTGGACTCGCATAGGCGTCGGTATTACGGGTTAATATAAGAATACGAAAAATTCATAAATAAACTTACTTGCTAATTATTCAACAAATTAGAGGCATCAGGATGTGAACTAATGTAAACTTGCATCATTGCATATGTTTCCACAGTTACTTCTTTAAACCTTGTGCGTCGACAAGAAAAAATATTCTTATACATAGACAACGATCTCTCCACATCTAAGGAAGTTACGTTTGCATGTAGAAACTGTTTTTCAAAATCACTTAAAAATTCACTATTCATACACTTATTATAAACGGCCTCTAAAGCATTAAAATCGGGATTTTTCCTTAAAACATCTGCCAACTTTTGACTAGCGCATAATCCTGGCGTATCATTTAATGTGTGTAATTATTTTTTACACTCTCCACTATTTTTAATGATTCCTGCAATGACAATTCAGTACATTGTAGTTTTCTGATGGGATCTAGTAATATTGTATAATTGGTACATATTGTTGTTAAATCTTCTAAAAGTTGAGGAATTTGAAATTCTCTTTGACTTTCTCTAATTGCTTTGGATTCATTCCGATTAAATCGCATTATAACTGATTGAATTTGTTGAAAATGGATCAAATAGTAAGAAGCTGCTGTTAGCCAAGTACCCCATCGCGTTAAAATTGGTTCAGGAGGTTCTGGAATACCTGGACAAAATTTACGAAATTCTTTTAAACGTTTAGGAGATTTACGAAACACTGCTTTAGTACTTCAAATCATTCGATCAACGTTTCCGTAATGTTGTCGAACAACTTCACCAACTAAATGCAAAGCATGCAGCACGCAGGTTATATGTATTAAGTTAGGAAATATATGTTTTAAGGATCGCCCAACACTTAACATCGTTGCTGCACTATCTGTCACAATCATCACAACTTGATCTTGGGCAATTTTAAATTTTTTCAAAGCGTTCATTATCACTTTTTGAATATTTTCCGCGGTACATTGTTGAACACGTTTGCAAGCTAACAAATATTCAGATGCTGTGTTCTCGCTAGATAAAATGCGAGCTATTACATTCACAATACTGTTTTTCTTTATATCGGTCGTCTCATCCACGGTAATCCATATTTTTTGGAACACAAATCACGTTTACCACATTTTCTAGCAACTCTTTCATTCGCGGCAAATGATTCTGTAATTGTGTTTGTGAGGGTAATGGGTACTTTGGAACGTATTGTCGCCAAAACGTTTTAAAAGCTGCTTTTCTCATCAACGACAACGGAAGATTACAAGAGGTAAACGTAATTAATAAATGTATGAGGAATAGTGTATAAGGTATTTCAGTTCTTGCATTTCTCATATGCTTAATACCATTGACATGCCTCTGGCAATCAGTTCTGTCCAATGCAGCCAAACATTGCATATTAAGCAAAAAACTGCACTACCGTCATATTTTAAATGGGGAAAAAGTGACACATACTTATGTACATTAGTAGCAAATTATTACGAGGCATTGTTTTCTTAGGTATGTAAATATTAGTTCTATATGAAATGATACACTAATTATGTACTTGGTATAATACTACGACACACAAAAAAACAGCTATATTTTCAAAAGCGACACGTAAGTACATAACCTTGACCGTTCAACTAATCTCTATAACAGCTCAACCGGTACTAAAACGAAATCTCTCTCAGCGCGGTTTAACATTATTTATATTCAAGGTCGACACTACATGCCTGCTTCTCTACCGGTTTAGTTTATTTATGAATTTTTCGTATTCTTATATTAACCCGTAATACCGACGCCTATGCGAGTCCGCAAGTTTAGGTTACTCTAATAATTATATAAGAAATAAACGGTGGTATACATTTACGCTGTATATATAATTTTTAAAAATTACATTTTCATGAAAAATTATTATAAAAGATCAACTTCTGACATTATTTAAGAAGCAGTAATGTAGTTCTAGGTTGAATTTCACTTTATGTTTATAAGTACAGATATTTTTACAGGATAAGTACAAAATTCTGTTTCACGTCAAATATGAAATAATTACTTGGAGTAAGTTGGATAAATTCTAATGTTAAAAAGTAACGGCGAAGGAGCCTCATTGTATAAGTTTACCTAAAATGTTTTATGATAATTTCTGACAAATTTTGAAATAGTGTGGTGGTTTCGCTGAAGCGATGGTACAATAAAACCGTTTTATTTTTTTTTGATTGGGAACATAATTAATATATTTTTATTTTGTAGTAACTAGGATTGATTAGCGCAATTTTTTAAATTTAGATTAACAGTTTTAATTTCTAGGTATTTCGTGGTAATGGGTTTATAAGAATTGATTAAGGAAATTTCTGAATACGTATAACAAAAATAAAAAAATGTCTTCCTGTTAGTTCGGGCTAAAAATTTCTCGGCGGTGATTATTTCTAATACTATTGCTACTGTGAGGAATTGCATCACAAATCTTCCTTTTACAAAGCAGTGTAATTTTAAATTCTAACAAGTTAAGTAATTTAAATAAGTCTTTAGGTGCAAAAAATAAATATTACTTTTAATAGTACCTTTGATCTTCTTTGAGTTTTCTTTCATTTAAATAAGATTTAAATGTAAAACTATAAGTGTCCAAGAAACTCTTTTTTACTAATTTCTCTACAAAGTAAAAGATGTAAAAGCGGTACAATACGTCTATCTTAAGAAGTTATTGTGTTATATCACTTGTTTGCATTTCAGAAGTAATTATATGAGCGGTGTTTTTGAAACTCTGATTATTCGAATATTATCACGGAAAAATGAAGTTTGTAAATATACCGCAGTTACACAAATTCAAATTCATAATGGGGAAATTTTCAGTGTTCTGTTAAACACGAGTAATGCTTTATTAGTGTAATTTTGTAATGTACAGGGTATTATAAAAATCAATTAATCAATTAACTCAATAACAGTTTCCAATGCTGCTTAAAATGCAATTCACAAAAAAAGAAACAAATACATAAAACGTTGTGAAGAAAATTCGAACTTTAGTCTCTTTAAAATGGAACTTCCTGTATACAGGGTACGGCGTTTTGAGCTAGGGCCAAAGTATTTAAAGAAGTAAGTAGAATAGGAAATCAAAATTTTGCGAACAGGGATATTCGATTATACAAAGATTATTTAAAATATTTTTGAAGACATATTACTTCCGGTTATGCCAAAGTACTACACAGGATGTTTAAATTTTCGAATCAAATTTGGAATCGACAAAATTAGCAAAAATCAATTTTTTAAAATAGCACCCCCCTCAAGTAAATGTAATTTCCAATTCTATGGAAAAATTCATATACACTGTATACAATATCCTATGTCGAAAATGAGTCGTTGTTGAGATATAGTCTATGTTTTCGTGGAAAATAGTATTAAATGTCAGGCATTTATTTTATTTGTTGATAAAAAAAGTTTCACATAAATATATCTTGTAAAACATACGTAAGTTTACAAAATCTTATACTAATAAAACAAAGATAAACGATAAAATAATGAATACATGAAAGAAAAAACATTACAGTAAAAAATATAAAGATTTCTTGAAACATCTATGTTCGAAAACGCTACAATTGTGTGCTGAACAAGTTCAAATCCTTGCATTCATTTAGGTCTTAGTGGCACGTCGAACAAAGTTGGGAAGCAAGTCGAACCCTGTCTTGTATGTCCTTTTTGATTTGTTGGATGTGTATACACTTGGCTTTCAATGTATTCCCAAATGTAAAAATCGGATGCCGTGGTGGAAACCGATACGGGCCATTATTAGAAATCATCTGGTCTCCGAACATTACATTCAACTGCCCCACAGGACCCATATTGTGAGGTGAAGCTCCATCCATTTGATGGAGCTCCTCCTCGCTATTTCTTCTTCTGGGAGATGGTTTAACGCTTCCCCCACTACGTTTTGCAAAATATACAACTACCCGTTCCTTAGCTAGATTTTCATCGTAAAAATATCAACAAAAAATCTTATTATAATGGGTGTCAAATTAGGAGTGTGGTTCAGTATTAATCTTTATTGACAAAAATCAGAAATGTCAAGATTATATATAAGAACTATTAATATTTCGTGCTTCCTCCACCTGCTTTTATAACCGCACGGACTCTCTTTGGTATACTTGACACAAGATGATAACATTCATCTGCAGATATTTTCCCCCATTCTTCAAATATTTTTTGTTTTAGAATGTTTTTATTTTTACATACATGTTTTGCCACTTTAACTTTTAAAATCTGCCACAAATGTTCAATTGGAGACAAGTCAGGAGACTGCGCCGGCCACTCCAATATTCGCACGTTATTTTCACTGAATCAACGCACTGACTGTTCTTATTTATGGCACGGCGCATTATCCTGTTGGAAATAATATTCCGGTACTTCGGTATCAAATAATTTTAAGGCGGACGGCTCTAATACCTCTTCTAACATCTGAGTATAGCGCTGGCTGTTCATGCGGCCCTCGCACACGAAGAGCTCTCCGACGCCGGCTGCCGACATGCATCCCCAGACCATGATACTACGTTCGCCGAATTTCACGGTAGGGACGATACAATCGGGATGATATGCTTCTCCCTGTCGTCGTCGAACGTACTGTGCCCCAGGCCGCTTGAAAAGCTGTAAACGGTAGCAATAAAATTTGCATAAAGGGACCTTCGTCTTTAAAAAGTGTAGGTAGTAATTTGAATTTTTCACATCTACTAGTATTCAAAGAGGTCATACTTACGTACCTCTATGTTACTTTCGTCCGACCATAGCACATTAACCCAGGCCTCTACGATCCAATTTTTATATTTTTTTGCCCATTGAAGGCGTTGCTTCTTGTGCACTGCAGTCAAACGAGGTTTACGCGAGCTATTCGTGCATGTAAACCACGATCTACTAGACGTCTTCTTACTGTACGTGCAGAAACAGAAACTCTATGGCGATCTAGTAGTTCACTAGCTAGATCTCTTGATGATTTTGTACGATCTCGTATAGCTATCCTCTCTATAATGCGATCGTCTCTTGCTGTTGTAAGGCGTTTTTGGCCGCTTTTTGGTCGATTTGTTAGCGATCCACTAGTTTCATATCGTTGGAGCGTGGTACGAACCGCACATCGCGAACATTTCATTGTTCTCGCTATGGCGGCTAAAGTCTTACCTTGTGACGTAAGCAGGACTATTTGGCCGGGTTCTATTTCAGTTAATTCTCCAATTTTTAGCATCGTTTCACTACTTTAAGTTTAACAATCAAAAATAAAAATATAAAACACAAAATATCCTGGTTATAAACTCGTAATACACACCGCTCTGTTATCACGTCGACAATGCACCGATATTTAAAATTGAAACATTGTTCCCTGCCAAACTATTGTCGCACAGTAAGCAGTTAGGTCATAAAAATCCCATTAAATATGCAAATTAAGTACAAATTCGGTATTCATTTCCTTGGAAATATAATATTACTCATAATAATGAGATTTTTTGAGGGTGTCTGTAACGGGCCACGGGCGGGCCCGGACGTGAAATATAGGCCCGTGCAATCCTCTAATCAAGATACAATGATTCTACGGCGGATGATATACTATCAAAGATCTTTGTCAAAATATTTGATAATATAGGTTTCATACAAGTCAGATACAGGATCAATGACATTTTTGATAAAAGATGCTACACTACACTGTAAATTATGTCAAATTTATTGCATAAAATATCTTTGACAAAGATCTTTGATAGTGTAGTACCCGCTTAACTGTCAAGTACTCTGTCATATCTTATAATTTTGATAAATCGGTCGATTGTTTATAGAGAACAGTTTATTAAAAGAGGTGCGGTAATCAATACGCAGCGACTATTTCGTCATGAATTTCGTGTTGCTATATATCGCCGTCTGGCAAACCAATTAGAAAATGGGTCACAAAGTATCGTCAGAGGGGATCAGTAGAAGATTATTACATAAATTAAAATAAAATGTGAACATTTATTCATTGATTGTGCATATATAAAAATGTTAAAACTGTTTCCACATATTTATGTGTAATTAATGATTCCAATTGGATCACTCCTAATTTGACACCCTTTACTTTATCGCGCAAAAAACTCCCCAGGATACTTGAAGATTTTACTCTCGTACTAATCTAGGAGTTTCTTCTGCCTAAAAGTGACTGTTGTGTCTATAATATAAGCTACTTTTGGTAAACTTATTCTGCTGCATTCTGCATTTTCTTGAGGTTTTATCAACAACCATCTGGAAAACTCTATCCTTAAAATGGGATCTTCGTTTCGTAAATATTAAACTTGATGATATTTAAATGATTGCTATTTATGTTCTAATAAGATCTTATGAATTATTCTCGACGTAATCCTAAGAGTTCTTTAGCCAGTTTATAGGATATGCTGCAAAGTACCCACGGATCATTATTTCTGAATCTTTGTCGTCAAATATGGTTTTCGTTTTGTAATTTTTTACCGAAATTATCTCTTGTAGGGCTTAGCTGGTCTGGGTACCTTTCTGCACAAGTGCAGCATATCCTATCCATCATTCTGTTACATTTCCTACAAAATATATTATTAAATTTAAAAAAATCTTCATTTGTATGTCGTAATCGCGATATTTTCGACAGTTGCTTCATTGTAAACAAGGAAGTTGTGAACACACATTGACATCATTGATATGCACAACGAATAAAATAAATGTCTGACATTAACTTAATTATAGGTTACCATTGCAGTAATGTATTTTTATAAGAACGACATTTTCAAAAACTGATTATATTAGAGTAACGATACATTTCCTACATAGGACATTGCACAATTGAAGTAAGTATAACTTGAGAAGGATGCTATTTGAAAAAAAAAAAAACACTTCCGATAATTTTGTCGATTCCAAATTTGATTGGAAAATTTAAACACCCCATAGAGCATTTTTTCAAGGGTGGTGACAGCCCAACTAGGTGTATAAGGTTTTTAAAGCTTGTCATAACCTCAGCAGCTTTTAGTGTGTAAATTGTGTATGTAGTGTTCCATGGTAGTAATAATAATAATATTAGTGCTTTACTTCTCCTTCGTCGTAACAATATATACAATTGTGAATACCGTAAATAGGATAAAAACAAGAAGATATCTCAAGGCGCTGTTTAGACCAAGCAAAGCTATACCTTCACTGTTGTACTGAGATCTTGAATACAAAAAAAATAAACAACGCAATTGCGAAGAGTTGATGAAAATAATGTATAAAAACTAACTAAATCTAATTCTGTGGCTGACATCTGAGCCAAATGAAAACTAACATATACAATAATGTCCGTACAAACTTAAGGAAACTACTTAGGTTGAAGGCAACGCAATTTCGGTTTTAAAATGAACTGTAGGTAATGATTTAAAGTGTTCAGGAATCCCATTGTACACCTTTGCAATCAAAAACGCGCAAGATCTCCCAAAGTGGGCCCGTTATCCATTACATTTGCATAGGAAATTAAAGTTCAACAAAAAATTAACTCACAGCGAACAACTTCCTATGGTTTTTTTCAAATAAAAAAGCATTAAATTATAGATCTATCACTAGAATATGCATATAAATTGCTGTTTTTATGTTATTATATGAAATAAATTATAGCTGCTAAGTTTTCTTCTTTGTTGTTGTAACCTTCCGTATACTTCGAGTTTTCGATAGTTCGAGGTGACTGCAGGGGTGCATTCAAAAATTCAGTAGGTAATCCCTAGATACTCATCTGCCCGTTCGAAAATAGCGGATAACTTGCTCTGAACAATGTTTACCCTACTTTTCGAACGTGGGTAGATACTCCACTGTTACCGAAGTGTTACCGACTTCCGGACGTCGGGAAGAATTATCCGTCATGCGCAGTGTTACTTCATTCGTTCAAAAACCAAAACAAAACTTTTGAAGGTTAAGTATTGGAAAGGTAAGAATATAAGTAATTAATATGATAAGCATTACACTATATTTAAACAAAAATAGAAAAAAAACGCAACCAATGTGCCAAGGACTACAAACGTGTTTACACACTCAGACCAATTCTGCGTTTTAAGTTGATTTATCCAAATTATATTGGTTTTATTATAAAAAATACTGTGTAGTGATATCTTCGTACTTTGTTGGTGATACCTGCAATGTTTTTGTGTTGGATAAGCGATAAAACCTTTTCTGAAGCGATAAAAACGGGGTACCTAACCTAAGATGGTGTCGATTGTTTTACTTAAAAAAATACTGTGTAGTGATATTTCCGTACTTTATTGGTGATACCTGCAGTGTTTTTCTAGTATTGTATAAGCGATAACGAGGTAAATACAATATATTTTAAATTATATCACCGAACCTAGCCATTTTGGACACTGATATACACTCCCGGTCACGGTAGATGGGACACTTCAATAAATTGAGGAAGTAGTGCGATAAAAATGCAGAAACTTAGACAACACTGCGAATTCTATTGCGTTGTGATTTGTTTATGGCATAATATAGCATCGTTAGGAATATTGCAATAAGCATTTTTTTTTACATTAAAACTTATCCCTGATAAGTAGTCTGGGCAAACAGCGATAACTTATTCCTTATATGTACAGCGGGTGCAACCGTTTGTCACGCTTTAATTATAAATCAAATGAATAAACAGGGATGACCGGCGATTTGTTTATTTAAGAACTGAGACTGTGGGATGAAGAGTTATTACTAGTCTGGGCAAACAGCGGTAACAGTCAGTGTAGTAGATATATGGTGCGGAGTCGGCGATTATTTATTTCACGTGTTCACAGCGTCAGTACTAAATCGATGCTGTATACGAGTAGTTCTGTGTATATGTAGGCTGTCGTAACTTTTTCGTAATTGTACGCTTATGTTTGCTTCAAAAATGTCGCAGTTAGGTACGTCACGAAAATGACCAATGGCAGACACAGTTAAAAACTTTATAGTGGACATGCCGGACTTAATTTTTGATGGCGCTAAAATTCAATGTCTAGTTTGTAAAGTCCCTTTAATGTGTTTATCCAGAAGCCATTGTCAACGTCACATCGAAAGCAAACAGCATTCTTCTGCAAAAAGTGGCATACGAGACCAAGAAAAATTTACATTTGATTTATGTGTTACCCTTATTTTATGTAATCTATCGTTTCGTTTACTAGACAAAGAAACATTTGTCTCCTTCTGGAATAAATATGCGGACTGTAAATTACCTAGCCGGACATCGATACGAAATGTAGTGGCCATTTGCTCGTGAACATATAGAAAAAAGAATGAAAACGGAATTGAAAGATAAAAAATTGTGGTTGTGTGTGGACGAAACAACACATCGTCAAAGTTGTCACTATAGTAACCGTCGATTCTGGTAGGATACACTACAATTGTGGTATAATTTACTAGACATTTCTCTGGGTGTTCGAAGAATCCATCATATATAAGATTTTCCATTTGAAATAAAAAAGTTCGCACTGATTTAAACTTTATCCGTGGGTGCCACTTGAAAAGATATCGAAACTGGAATGTTCTTCACAAAGGTAATGAAATTGTCTTTTCGTTAGTTGAAGCTAACAACAGTGCCGAAAATTATAGGAAAAAGTCAAGAAAAAAAATTATAATAAAATATAAAAAAACACAAAATAAAACATTTGTTCAGAGCCTGATGGCATCACTATCAATTATCACTTGTTTTATTTTCATTTTTGCAATAACAATCTGCAAAAATTTCATCGTTTTACTCGTTAAAATTAAACCTTAAAACATTGTGAATACCTTATTCATTTTTGTTTATCATTCCCTCGATACCTTGAATAGATATATAGCTTTTCCTAAATATTGGGAATTGTTTGCCCTAAAATTCCATCCATTATAAATATTAAAGCACGTCTTTTCTCAGTTTATCAATTACATTGGCATTTTTGTGCCGTTACTATCACTGCTAAAGGTTTTTATGCCCTGTTAAATGTAATCAGAATAAGTATTACAACATACAACTAAAACTGTTACTACTTTCTACAAACAGAACAGGTTACACAACCATTGCGTGAAGGAATAAGTTTCAATGACTATCTTACAATGATAAAATTGCATATATGCGGTGTGTGCAAGGTTTTTGATTTTACGTTTTATATTTTATCTTTATTATTGCTGTTAATAGTAATCCTACTTGCAGTATAACCTTCCAAAAATAGCAATTTTTCATATGAAAACGTTAGCCATTTACTTATAAGTTTGACTAATGCTATTTTTCAAAGCAACGCCGCGCCGTATCCATATTCGAGATGCTACACACCCTAAATTACCAAATATTAATCCAAATATGGCAATCTACGTTCACCGTAAATGTGAAATGGTTAACAACCTTTCTGATTGGTTGTAAAGAGAAAATTAATGTTAAATAGATTTGTTTTTGAAATGGCACATTATAATTACGACCAGATAATGGATCACGAAGAATAACTAAAATTTTGGATTGTGTGTCACTTTTTTCGAAAAAGAGTCAAATCATTTACATAAGTGAGGTTCTGAAACTCGTAGTTACATTTTTTATATAGGCATACATTTTTCAAGGATTACGTAATAGTTAAAAGTGTATTATGTCATAGACATTCTCATTTATTTAAATATTCTGGTATACCTAATTTATAAAATACTTTAATGTCAAAAATACACATTTCAAAAAAGAAGCCAAATATATGGCATTGAGGAACAATGAACTCAAAGTTAATAAGATATTAATTAGCCTTCAGGTGTCTATTTTAAATAGATTAGATATTTCGAATCGTTTATACATTTCTGTATTACATCAACTACTTTCAAATAGTATTTTGAAATCATAAACGGACTAAGTAATCTTTGTTTATTGGTTTTTGTATGAAAAGAAAATAAAAAAACAATAAAAGGACAACATGTACCAATGTATGTACTACCCTTGAAAATATCGATAGTGCGGATTGGCATTTCTGTAATTGCTTCCTGAGACCTCATATTATGAGATTCCAACGAAACAAACACAAAAGGCTTTTGACGTAAAAAGAAATCAACATCATAAAATTGTAAGTGCAAAAAAGCTGACCATAGTAAAGCCGATATATAATTTACTAAATATCGATTTCCGACAAAAGTACCAACGAAAGAAGTGTCTATTTCCCGGACAAAATCTTGAATTACGAACTCGTTCACGTACAGTACAAAATAGTGACGGCAGGTAATTACATACAATTTAACAATCTTGGAAATGTTAAATCGTATATATAGAAGTGAAACAGACGCCATTTTCTTCGCCGCAAGATAGACAAATACACCTGTCTTGCATTTAGAGATAACACGGCAGGTAAGCTGCGGTTATTAACGTGAAAACTGTACGAAAATAGTTCCGTAGATCTACAGGAATAAATTAGGGTGCGCCTATTTCGCCCTACGAACCGGGTGTATCCCTTTATTGCTTAAAAGAAGACACAGGTGTACGAAACACTACAATAGATTCAATACGAATACTAAACTAAATACATTGGAATCGGTAGAAACATCTTACCGTGATATATTTGCTCGGCGAGACAGAGCCCCAATAAAAATACACTAAACACCTTAAAAACTAACATCGTCTGTGTTCGTGGGCGTCTTACTTATCACTAAAATAAAAGCACACCACCGCGATCTGTCCCTTTCGTCTGTCCTTCTTTTTAGTGCGTATAATGCGGTCCTTACAAAATACACCGCTTATTCATAACGAATTCTTTACGAGTAAATGTCCTGCTTTGGACGGCTAAATTTTTACATTGACTCTCTCGGTCTGGAATCGGGTCCGGGAATTCGTCTAGAACTCGTCGAGATGGCGCATTCGGCGACGGAAGGTGGGAATTTCAAAACGCTCGTCGGCGATATCGACCAATGACGCTCTTTGTTGACAATGAGTTAATTTTGGATACCTCCTTGATTATTCACTAATCGTGTTTTTTTCTGGCTGTCAGATTAGATGAATACATAGAAATATTACCTACTAATTCCAAAATAGAAAGATAATGTCTGAAAGATACGGAGGATATAAGACACAACAGAACAGATCAGCGATATAGTAAATTTCTTGCGAAATATATTCCATATAAAATATAAAGTTGTACTACTAATTTGGTAAGAAAGAATACTTCCGAATAAAGTAAGCAGTTCTTTTAATTCTGTATTTAGTACTTTAACGTATTTTATTAGTTATAAAGTATAACATAATAAATCGGAATTTTATTGAATGGAAGCCTTCAAACAAACAACGAATTTTCGGTTCTTTTTGTCACATCTGCTACAGTTGCTTGGAAAAATAAGTAAGAAAAAATTCCAAAATAAAAAACTTAGGAAGCCTGAGATGGAATCAACTGTACAGTACAGTAAGTTTACGTGAAAGTCGGGTACAAATTTTTATTTTAATTTACCCATAATTAATTGTAAGTAAACGTGATTAATTTAATAAGAAATTGAAATTTCATGACACCTAGATACGTATGCTTGGTTGCATAAATTTCAATAGTTATAAAAATCCCTTGTACAGTTACGGAATTAAATATCGAAACGATTCGAAAACCATCCGGCTTTACAGGCGACCCTGTAACGAGGATAAGATAATTTTAGTTTAAGCATTTCTGTCTTTTGCATATGTAGGTAGTAATGTTCTTACACTGAATCGGCACTACTTGACCTAGACCAATTCTTTCTCGTTTCTCTCTTTCGAGTATTATTCGTACTGTTTTACGTAAATGCCAGCTCGCATCTATTAAAATATTCGGCTACTGCTTACAGGTATTTTCTAAAGAAATTCCATAGGAAAAGAACAACATATAAAATAAACTTTAACATACCTAATCGTATTTTTGATATTGACTAAAACGTAATAGAAAAATATACAGCGTGTCCCACTAAGAGTGGGGATCGGCGATATCTTCGAAACTAGAATAGCTATAGTGACGGGAAAAAAATTTTCATAACTAAAGTGGCAAGGGGAAATTTAATGAAAATATGTTTAAATTCCAAACATGCGCTAGGGGGCGCAACTGCTAGGTCAACAGTGAATTTTAAATTAGTCTGTAAAAGTTCCAGGATTAACTGTGATTTTAAATACTTTATTAAAAAGCTTAGCTAATTACGCACCACTTTCGTTAAAGACGTTTTATTATATTGTGAATATTAAGTAGAGTAGCTCACTAGCGCCAACGGGCAGTGGCGGAGGTTCGATACAACCCTCAGTATCGAGTCTCAACCAGATCTGTTTTGGACAAAGTTACAGAATTTATAGCAGAAATGCCTGACCTAAATTATGATGGCGTTAAAATTCAATGTGTAGTTTGTAATATCCCTTTAATGTGTTGGTCCAAAAGGGATTGTCTACGTCACGTAAATAATAAACAGCATCCTTCAAAAAAAAATTGCACACGACACTATGACAAATTTAAATTTAATTTATGTGTTACTTTTATTGCATGTAATCTACCGTTTAATTTAATAGACAAGGAAGCATATGTCTTCTTTTGGAATAAATATTCGAACTGCAAATTAGCAAGTCGGGCATCGTTACAAAGAATTGTGCCATCTGCTCGTAAACATGTTGAAAAAAGAATGAAATCCGAGTTGAAAGATAAAAACCTGTGCTTGTGTGTGGACGAAACAACAGATCGTAAAAAACACGTACGTACAATGGAACCACATCAATTGTCACCTTCAATTCTATTAGCTTCCAGACGAGTACAACAATGTACTGCTGAAGTAATTTCAAAGTTGGTTTTAAATACATTGGAAAAGTTTGAACTTTCAACAAACCAACTGTTGATGTTTATGAGTGATGGCGCCGCAAACATGCTTCCTGTAGGCCGGTCTCTTAAAAAACATTGTGCTAACTTGTTACATATTACGTGTAAAATTCATGCTTTCAGTCATGTGGCAGATAGTATTAGAAAATGTCATCCTGTGGTAGACGTTTTAATATCGCATACAAAAGCAGTATTTGTCAAATCCCCAAAACGTATTCGCAAATTTCACAGACTGTGCCCCCGTATGCCTGAGCCACCAGAATCTATTCTTACACGTTGGGGAACATGGTTACAGGCTGCGTTTTATTATCATAAATATTTTGAGAATATTAAGAACGTGATTTTACAATTCGATCCAAAGGAAGCTGCGGCTATCAAGGAAAGCCAGTCGAAATTTCAAGAGAGTCAGGTTAAAACAGATTTAAAAACTATTCAGAACAATTACTTCGGACTAGTGGAGGCAATAGAAAAGTTACAAAATCCTTCGGTGTCGTTAGTGGAATCTATGCAAATAGTGCAACATGTTCACGCACAGCTATGCGCGGTAGAAGACGCAAAAAATGTTTGTGTTCTAGAAAGGTTTGGAAGTGTTGTAGAGAAAGATTCAGGTTTTGGCACATTAAGACAAATTTGTGAAGGTGCGTCAACAGAATCGTTAAACTGTTCCAAAGATTATTTTAATTACGCAAATATGTCACTAGGTGTAGAACGTTCGTTTTCTGCATATAAACAGACTTTTTCCTCACGCCGCACTCGGTTTGCCGAAACAACTGTTTGAGCAGGTATTATATTTTATTTCTGACCATTTATTTTGTGTAAACTTTTATGCGCCCGCCACTGGCTGTTAGCGCAAATTGAGCAACTCTAATAATTAGCCTGGGCAAATATGCGGTAACAGCCGGAGCCGTGGCGAGCACCTAAAAGTTCACACATAAAATAGAAGGTAAGAAATAAATTATAAAACGTGCTGAAACACTTACCGTTTTAAAGTCTTCCGTGAAATCATAAACTGGGTAACATCTGTTAAATATTTGAATCATTAGATGTTTCCACAGCTGTTTCAGTCAAGTGAGTATGACGTGCGGAATAAATGTTGTTTAATGCCGAAAACGACCGTTCGACATCTAGCGATGTTATATTTGCATATTTAAAATAATCTTTGAAACAACTTAATACATCTTCAAACGCACCTTCACAAATTTGTCTTAATATAAGAAAATCGGAGTCTTTCTCTAAAACACTTTCAAATTTTCGTATGACACACCAATTTGTTTCGCCTTCTACAGCGCATAACTGTGTGTGAACATCATTCACAATTTGAACAGAATCCACTAACGACATCTTGAAATATTTCCTGGCTTTTCTTGTGTGCTGCAGCTTCTGTCGGATTGAATTTTAAAACTACCTTCTTTACTTGATCAAAATATTTGTTGTAGTAAAACGCAGCCTGCAACCATGTTACCCAATGTATAACAATCGACTGTGGTGGTTCAGGTAAATCAGGACACAGTTTGTGAAATAGTCGGGTACGTTTCGGGGACTTTAGAAATATTGCCTTTGTACTAGCAATCATTTACTAGTGGAAAACATGTAGAAATCGTTTGTGCCGCAAGATTTAGAGTATGGATTTTAGACGTTACATGTAAGAAGTTACCACTGTGTTCTTTAAGAGACCGGCCCAAAGAACGCATGTTTCCGGCACCATCACTCGTAAACATTAAAAGTTGCATAGTTGAAATTTCAAATTTGTTCAATGAGTTCAACACCACCTTTAAAATCTCATCAGCAGTACAATTTATAACTCTTTTGGAAGGAGGACGACGGTCGATGTGGTTCCATTGTATGTACCATTACATTAACCACAGAATGTTTTTGACGATCTGTTGTTTCGTCCACACACAACCACAGTTTTTTATCTTTCAATTCCGTTTTCATTCTTTTTTCTATATGTTCACAAGCAATTGGCACTACATTTTGTATCGATGTCCGACTAGGTAATTTACTGTCCGCATATTTATTCCAGAAGGAGACAAATGCTTCTTTGTCTAGTAAACGAAACGATAGATTACATAAAATAAGAGTAACACATAAATCAAATGTACATTTTTCTTGATTTCGTATAACACTTTTTGCAGAAGAATGCTGTTTGCTTTCGATGTGACGTTGACAATGGCTTCTGGACCAACACATTAAAGGGATTTTACAAACTAGACATTGAATTTTAACTACATCAAAAATTATGTCCGGCATGTCCACAATAAGGTTTTTAACTGTGTTTTCCATTGGTCGTTTTCGCGACGGACCTAATTGCGACATTTTTAAAGCAAACAACGTACAATTACGAAATAAGTTACGACAGCCTACATATACACAGAACTACACGCATACAGCATCGATTTTGTACTGACGCTGTGAACGCGTGAAATAAATAATCGCCGACTCCGCACCACATATCTACTACACTGACTGTTACCGCTGTTTGCCCAGACTACAAATAATACTAATAAGTAGAGCCCGGTAACCGGAGAGCAATCGCAGCGGCGGTGTGACTATGTTTAGGTGGGCGGGGAGGGCTGGTCGATTATGATACGACACGACAAATCATCATCACTCAGTTCAGTTTAGCATTGGATAGCAAATAGGGCGTGTTGATTTTATTGATGTAGACGTAGTTATTATTTAGTGTAGTGCGTTTGGTTTTATTGATACAAAGGTAGTTATTAATTGTAGTTTTTAGTGAACATGTCGAAGGCTAAAAAACGATCCTTTCAAGACATAGTAAATAAGTTTATTTCTGGCTTTCCCGATTTGTTTTACAACGGGAGTAAGATAATAATAATAATAATAATAATGAAATTTATTTTATGATACTAATACAGTATGAAACACGTCATAAAAACAATAGTTTGTAAAGTGTGCAAAATACTTTTGATGTCAAATAAGAAGTGGAACTGTACAAGACACGTAAATTCATCACAGCATAGAAAACGAAAATTGGGCATGTCATCGAGAAGTGCATTTTTTTTAATGTAATTCTTATGTTGATAAACTGTAATTTGCTACTAGGCTTACTCGATAAACAACCGTTTAAGGACTTTTGGGACAAATACAGTCCCGAATTGCGGTTGCCAACGGAGAAAACGGCATGTAAGCATGTTGCATTTGTACGCGATGATGTGGAAAAGAAAATGAAACGCATATTGAAAAAACAATTTCTTTGGTTGTGTTGACGAGACAAAAAAAAATTCAATTGTAAATATTATGGTACGCATACTAGACCCTACTAAACCTACATTACCACTGTTACTAGCTAGCCGAAGACTAGAAGAGTGTTCTGCTGCAGCAATTACGAAGGTTGTACTTAGTATGTTGGAAAAATTTCAAATTTCAAAAGATAAAGTGTTGATGTTTATGAGCGATGGCGCAGCGATAATGCGTTCGGTAGGCCGTTCTCTTCTTGAACATGGTTGCAAATGTTTACATGTTACGTGTAAAGTGCATGCTTTACATCTTGTGCCAGAAACCATTCGACAATGCTCTCCCGAGGTAGATGCATTAATAGCAAGCACAAAAAAGGTGTTTTTGAAATCTCCCAAACCCCTACGATCATTTCACACAGAGTGTACTGGTATTCGTCAAACACCGGAGCCAATTTTTACACGTTGGGGAACATGGTTGTAGGCAGCTTTTTATTATGGTGAACATTTCAAAATAGTAAAAGCTGTTGTTGCACAATTCAATCCTGCCGAAGTTGCAACCATTAAGGAGAGCCAGTCGAAATTTCAAGATATTTCCATTGAAACAGATTTAAAAAATATTCGTAGCTACTATAAAGGATTAGCTGACGCAATAGACCAATTACAAAATAGATCGTTATCATTATTGGAGTCTCTGCAAATTATGGACGGAGTGCATACACAGCTACTGACTATACATGACGCAAAATATAATCGCGTTTTAGAAAAGTTCGAGATTGTGCTACAGAAAGATCCAGATTTTAGCATACTAAAACAAATTTGTGATAGTGTATCGAATAATCCACTGACTAAGTACAGAGTATTTTAATCATGCATGTATAACATCGGTAGATGTTGAACGCTCTTTTTCAAAATATAAACTCATTTTCTCACCACGGCGAACATCGCTCACCGAGACAATTGTGGAAACACATACGGTGTCAACTTTTTGTCACTCTTATCCATATGATGTTAATACTTATAATGGTGCTTCTAGTTTTACTGTTCCGTAGCCAAGGCTGCCTAAAAGGGTGAGTGTTTCACTACTTTTTACATATTATAATTATGTATTAGTTATTTCTTTTCTATTTTCTTACTATTGTTTTTGTATGCTAGACAGGTGCGACTATGGCACGGCTCCCTATTACCGGGCTCCACTAATCACATAAAAACAAGTTTACCGCTCAACCAACCCTTAATCATTGACAAACAAACATTTCTCCCAAGGTTAATGCAAGTTTTAAGTTATTTTTAGATATTCATGCAAGTGGTATTTTGTCCGCGTTTTTCCATTTTTGGCCCACAGTGCAGAACGGCAAGCAGACTATATGCAATTATAATCATCAACTCCAAGGACTCAGTCGAAGTTTAAAACGAAGTATTTCTCTTTACAGGGAAATGTGTTACATGCAATTACCTCGTTTTAGGATATTGCGTAAATAAAACGTCGTATTCAAAAAAAAAGAATTTATTTAATAATTTTGATGTAGAGTTTTCAAGTTAATACTGAATTTACACATACAAAAAGGCAAAAAATAAGACAAGTTGGCAAATAGCCGACAATACAGAATGAATTCTTTCCGTTTTTGTAGTAACAATAATAGCGCTTCATTTCTTTACTTAACAAAAAATGAACATGTAATAAATAAAAACAGTTGATAAAATCTTTGAAATGCCCTTAACAGTTCCGTGTTCACTTAACGAATTGTTCGCCCTTCGCAACATTATCCTTGATCTCTGGAATAGCCTTGTTAACCAATTCCTGTTCATAATTGGATAGCTTGCCTATGCCCAGGTTCTTTTCGATACCATTTTTGCCTAAAATCAACGGCGTGGCAAAATATTTGGTGCCAGCAACATCACTCATAACGTAAGCGCATTCGATGACGTTGGATTGACCACTGAGAGCTTTGATCAAGCTTAGCGCAAATCTAGCACCAGCGAAACCCATAGATAGTGTTGCGGAACCAGCCCCGGCTTTAGCTTTAACAACCTAAAAGCAAAATAAACAATATGAACAAGTACATAATGTTGTAATGTGTAAAATGTATGGCCCGATTTGACTCCTAGACTTTTTGCCTGATTGCATAAATTTGAATGGTTCCAAAATAACGTTTTATGTAGCTAATATCGAATACTAATTGTTAGTTTTTGGACGAAAATTCATGTACAATGGATGCTTACAAAGAAACAACACTTAGTATTGCGATTATCCCCTTATCATACGAAATTAAATCCAATAGAAAAATCTGGGGTGATAAAGAACCATGTGACTATAAGAAATGTAACACTTAAACTAAGTGACAGGGCAATTCGCAAGAAGAGGATTTTCAAATGTACATTGTAGAAGATTGGGTGAATGTGTGTCAACGTTTTATGAATATTAAAAAAAAATTATTGATGAACATATATTGGATCATTATTCCAATTTGATTATTAATTTTAAAGGTAACATTGATATCTTCCTATGTTCAATCGGTAAAGAAGATAACTAACTCAGCGGCAAAGAAAACCTACTTTAAATGTTGCTGATACTTTTCTTTTTTTGACATTACATTGTATTATTTGTGACTATTTGCAAATTATAAATGTTACTTGTTTCATATTTAATTTTTACTATTGCACGCAATTAAAAGTGTTCAGTATACTATTAATTTGTATTATTTCTTTCGTAATTAGATAAATCATGATTTTGCTAGATGGATAATGCCAAACAAAATTTCAAAAAGGGTAGCGTATGATTATTTCTATATTTTTAATTTATTGTGAAAGTTACTATTTCATTCCTACAAATACCGATAGCAAAAAACGTATAATAGAATACAAGTATATGTTCTATTTTAAAAATATGCTGTAGATATAAAATAATTAAAATAACTTCTGCAAACATATTCCTTGTTTCTGGTTCTTTGGTATTTTGACGATGGTAAATGTATAATATTTAGATAATAATATACATAAAACCATTGCACATTGCTATTTTTTTATGTATGTATGCATGTTTATTCAATATTCATATGCAACAATAGAAATTATAAACGAAAAGCAATATGCGAATTTGACTCTAAGTTGATAGAATGCATCTATCGTACGACAAAGACACGATGGACGTATGTCTTTACTTATGCACGTCTTTTTTAAGCCTTTGGGCCTGAAATGGAGACCTAAGGGATGTGCATTTGACAGCTATTAACTCGGTCAGCTGGTACCCAACCGTTACCTCCGATATATAAAGCCTAACAGCTCTGACGTCAGCATGCTATAACGTATATTGTCTTAGGTGAACGATCAGTTATAAACGCGCTTACATGTTCAGACTGTCTTTAAGTTTTGGTTTATTCAAACTATATTGGTTTTATTTTAAAAAAATACTGTGTAGGGATATTTCTGTACTTTGTTGGTGATACTTGTATACATTTCTGAAACGATAAAAATGGGGTAACCTAAAAGCGCGACTCGGGCGGTCTAATTATAGTACGGCTGTCGGCTGTTTTTGAACAATGTATACTAGGATTTGTGAGCTACAGCACCTACAGCAAAGAAGATATTACTTATTTTTCAACAGCTACAGAATCAAGGACCGGTGAAACTATAAATGAAAATTAAAAAAAAAATCCTAGGCTTAAAAAAGATGCTATTCCAACTCAATTCCCTAACTGTCCGTTGTATTTGACAAAAAACCGTGAAGATTTTGTCGTTCAAATAGTTCTATATTCTTTCGTTATATTTAACAAAATTATTTTTGAACACGAAGGGATGTTTTTAAATGTGTGTAATAAACATTCTGTTTTAATACAATATATTTTAAATTATATTACTGAGCACAGCCATTTGGATTCTGATATATGTAAATGTCATGTTCACAGCAGCGAAAGTATTGCAACAATTATAATAACTTGTTTTACAAATACCCTATTTAAAAATTATTGTGGGAAAAGTAATGATAGATTAGGTAAAACACCACATAATAGGAAATTAAAGACCCTGGTTAAATAGCATGTCTGTAAATTTTCTGGTGAAATTAAACAAAATTTCGAATAAAACTGTATCATTTCAACTTTAGTTTCGTCTAAATACATGTACAATTACAAATAATAATAATTAGTCGATTAAATATCAACCACAAATACATCTTTCACAAAAACGGTGCTCCGAGACGTGTTTGGTTTTTGCTTTGGAACTTCGTTTTTCCAAAATAAAATCGAATGGAATGCGAAGAAGGGCTCTTTAAACCGGAAGCCCTTCAAAAACTTAAAAAAGAAATGCAAAGAAACGATTCCTTTACCGCTTAGGCTAATACTCTGCCTATCCAGCGTGACGTCATCGAAGAGCGCTGAGGCCTTCTAGTTTCGGAGGTAACGGTTTAACACCTATAATGAATGCAAATAAAAGTAAATGGAACGCGGGTGACATCATGACTAACTTGGCCATGGGAAGGCAAATCGGTCGCATTGAACAATCCTTGTAATGTTTACTGTATGTTGGTAGCTTATTTTATGCAGCGAGCGGCTTGATTTAATAGTAAGAGCGACGTGATCAGAAATGCAATTTTTTTATTATATTGCTTTGGTATTTTAAGTTACTAGTTGAGAAGCAACTAAAACGTAATCTAATCAACTAAATTAATCCTCTAAATATTTCATTTACGTAATGCTAATGCTATCTTACTGTTATCTGTGATTTTTTATATTCTCTAATAATAGCTTTGTTTGCAGAATAAAATTCTGATTAATTGTGGATTGTTTCTGATCTTCCTGGCACGGATTTATTTACTTTAAAACATTTATCTTAGAATAACTTTATTTTCTAAAATATTAACAAATGATTTGGCAGTACTGTCCATCAACTTTCAAGCTATACTATTACACACAGGCGAATTTGAAATTAGAAATGAATCTTTGAATTAATAAATAATAAAACACTATGGTGTCATTTGAAAATGGTCAGCACTTGGAATCGTTTTTGCGGAGAACAGCAAAAATGTAATGCACGTATATTAGATGGCTTCTGGACAGTTTCTAACCACTTTGCGAACAAACTTATTATATGCCACTCTATGTATATGCTTTGGTACATCAATGACATCATATCGTTACAGTATTAGTTATTTTTTCGTTTATTTAATAGTGCCGGTTTTAATCACGTGAGCCTATTTAAAAGTCACGTGAAAGGTTAAAATGAAAAAAGGTCCAATTCTCACAAAATTCTCAAAAAAATCAGGCGACCGGTTTCATGTTTGGGCACACATCCTCAGGCCAGAATTAGATATAACAGTAACGGATTATGTCAATTGTAAAAATTAATACATATAATTGCACATACTTCAACAAAACACCCGTATGAACTACACTTTCAGTCATTCTTCTTCTTCTTTCAGTCTTTTTTTTATGTAAAAATTAAAAAGTATTAAGTTGAGATACGAACAAATTAAAAGACCTCGAAAAATGTATTTTTACAATGACTAAAAGTGAAGCCCATAAGGGTGGTGTGTAATTATATGTATTAATTTTTACAACTGACAAAATCCGTTAGTGTTATATTTCATTCTGTCCTGAGGATGTGTTCCTAAACACGAAACTGATCGCATGATATTTTTGAAATACAGAATTTTGTGAGAATTGGACCTTTTTTCATTTCAACTTTTCATTCAACTCACACAGTCATTAAGGATTATTTAAAAGTTATGTTTCAGGTCAGGAGTATATAAATTTTGTTTGGTACCAATGTACAGCAATATTTACCACACACCACGACTCAACATTTTTTGTGACGATTCAGGAAACTATCAAACAATCGTTAGGTCGCTTGAATACGACCACAGGTAACAACTTTCTTCATTTGAAGTCTTCGATATATTGCACAAGCTTTCATCTAGGAATTTTCGGTAAATGGGGCTTTTATAAAAAACATTTTTAGAAAGTTCAAAAGTAAAATAATATAAGTTTAAAAAGTCAAAATTGGTCAATATGTTGTTTGGGTGCACTGGTCCAGTAAATTTTATCATGTAAATTTTCACAATCACAATAAAAACGACACAACTCAAAATTTAAACAAACCTCTGTTCCTGCATCTTGAATACGAGCGACCATTTTAGCTAACTCATCCTGAGGGAATTGGACGGCTGGTTGGCATTGAGAAATTACAGGCACTATACTAATACCGGAGTGTCCGCCAATAACTGGGCAGTTCACTTCTTTCGGGTTAAGGCCTTTCGCTTCACCAATAAAGGCGCTGGCTCGCACAAGATCCAATGTGGAAACTCCAAAAATTCTTTTTGGATCCAGTTTTCCAGCCTAAAATTTTTTGTGTAAAACTTCATACCCGCGTTTTTCAAACACGTTCGGTTTATTACAATTTAAACAATTTTTTCTCTTGTAATGTATATAATGCTACCGTTTATTTTTTGTGAACTCACTTTTGGTGAAATTGACGATTCAATTCCATTTCTGGTGCCACCAGAAATGACGTCAACTTTCTTATTTAAATCGAATAATCTTTATATTCTTACCTTTTAATGGAAAGTAATGGAAAGGAGAATATAACGATGTCATATATGTTGTAATTTAATTTAAAAAATAGCACGATATGGAGCAATATAGATTTTGGCAAACTGATATTGTTTTTATATAAAATTGGCTAAGAAAAAAACCCAAATTGTTTCCGGCAACGCCAAGTTCATCCAAAGAGCTCGCTGCTATGCAACATAATCATAACAATTGTCAATCTGCCAAATTACAATTTCGAAAGAACAAATCATTTTTCTTATTTATTGTTGTTAAATGTTGGAAGTTTCGCATTTTCGTTCTTTGTTCTCCGTGTTAGTTTCCCTTATTTATTCCTGTTTTGTTGATTGTTGTTATTTCTTTACACCATTGGACTTTATTAGAATTTATGAATTATTGTAAGTTCTTGTTAAATTTGTTTAAAGTTAATGTTGGCAACATTTCAGTTGACAACATGCTTGTTTGTCGGCTTTTTGTATTGTTACGTTTACGGTGACCCTCCCACGAACCATGCAAAATATATCAATTTTGATATTCGTTAAATCTTACAATTATCACTTTGTTTGCCGTGATTAAACTACGAATTTTCCAGTAATCTCAATCTTATCATCTTCCATCAAAGCAGTCCTCCTAATATAAATTATGTAGTACAAAAAGTTAACTCAAATCTTTCTACAAGAGTAGCATTCATGAAATTCGGCTTTGTGGCAATTTTTGCCAGATTTAAGGAATATTAAAATTGCCTCAACTTTATCTTGCAGGGTTCATGTATAGACCTTCGTAAATGCAAAAACATCAATATTGGAAAATAAGCATAGTATAATTAATCAATTGCAATAAAGTTCAGTAAAGTAAATAAATAATAATCAACAAAACAGATAAAAATAAGGGTTATTTTACGTTGCCTAGCAACGGATTAGATACACCTGCCGTTATAAAATTCAATTTGGTATTGTTCTTTGGCTTACTCTGTACAAAAACAAGATGTTCTATTTAACATTTAAAAAGCATTGCTTTCAGCTACATCAAGGCAATTGAACTGATAACGGTAAAAGATAGATAATAAAAAATAGAAATCGACCTGCTTTTCTTAAAAACCCTAGTGTTTCCCGATAAAAAATTTGGAGGAAGGGGAGAAATGCTTTAAGATCTCATTATATAACATATTAGATTGTTTCGACATTTGTGACAATTTTGTTTAGTAACAAGTTAAGGCTGCCGACTTATATGCTTATTATGTATAAGCACAAGACTGAAAATTACCTTTCTCATGACCTCGCAGAAGATGGGTACGCAAGAGTTTACGGGATTGGTAATGACACCAACTAGTGCCGTGGGTGCAACCTCTGATACGGCTAATGCTACGTCTCTTACGACGGAAGCGTTTGCAGTAAACAGGTCATCTCTGGTCATGCCAGGTTTTCTGGGAAGACCGGCTGGGATTATGACAACTTGCGATCCTTTCAGTGAATCTCTAAGCTGTTCGGGGCCTGTAAATCTAAAATAGAAATATAAAGGCATGTGAAATGACGAATAGAAATTCACAGCGAAGTATCTACTGATGCTTATAGTTTTTCCATGGTTATGCTGTTTCAATGGACGTATTAAATTCAGCTTTTAGTATGTACAGTGCTTGGGTGGTAAATAATTTATTCCCTGAGCGTTTTAGAGAAAGTTTTCAAACAAGAATTATTCGGAGACAATTTCTGCTCAATATAAAATTATATTCAACTATACAGAATGTTTAGTTTCCGTCTATAGCCGTTACCTCCGATATTAAACAAGGTATGTGACGTACATTGTCTTAGGTGAACGATCAGCCATAAACGCGTTTACACATTCAGACCGTCTCTACGTTTTGAATTGGTTTAACCAAATTATATTGGTTTTATTAAAAAAAAATACTGTGTAGTGATATTTTCGTACTTAGTTGGTGATACCTGTAATGTTTTTCTAGTGTTGCATAAGCGATAAAACCTTTTCTGAAACGATAAAAACGGGATAACCTATTGACGTCGGCTGTTTTGTATGTTTTGTTTGTGTTTTACACTTTGAAAATAAAAGAAGATATTATTTATTTTTCAACAGCTAAATATTCAAGGACCGGTGAAACTATAACTGTAAGTTTAAAAAATCCTAGGTTTAAAAAAGATGCTATTCCAACTCTATTTCCTAACTGTCTGTCGTATTTGACAAAAAACGTTATATTTAACAAAATTATTTTTGAACACGAAGAGATGTTTTTAAATATGTATCATGAACGTTCTGTTTCACACAACACACAATACAACATATTTTAAATTGTATCACCGAACGTAGCTATTTTGGATACTGATATATGTAAATGTCATATTCACAGAAGTGAACGTTTTGAAACAGTTATAATAACTTGTTCTACAAATGCCCTGCTCAAAACTTATTGTGGAAAAAGTAATGATAGGTTAGGTAAAACACCACATAATAGGAAATTAAAGACTCTAGTTAAATAGCATGTCTGTAAATTTTCTCGTGAAATTGGACAACATTTCGAAAAAACCGAAGAGCGCTAGGCCTTGTTATATCGGCGGTAACGCCACAGCGCACGACACAAGGTAGAGTCCGTTCAGAATGAGAACGTGACATTACGTCACTAATTTCTGCGCGGCGTGAAATCGCGAGAACACTTCATTAGCGGCTCGTTAAAATAAAAATATAGAAGAGAAAATTTATAATATATGAAAACTAAAACCATTATAATATATGAAAACTAAAACCATTAATAACAAATATATTAAACCATTAATAACAAATATATTAAAACGAAAATGACATCTACAAAAACGGCAACCTGATGGCAATTTGAGTAAGAGCGGGTTTGTGCGCATGCGACGTAATGTCACGTTCTCATTCTGAACGGACTCTATGTTATTACGATTTTAGATGCCGCTTTTCAATGCATATTAACTTTAGCCAACATTCCCCATACCCTATTTAGCTTAGTTTTTCAGCTAATGAAGATAATTTGAAATTTTTGCGAAATGTTGTTTCTTTAGCATCCGATATGTTAAACGTCATGCTAAAGCGGTGATTTAAATTTTATTTGTTTTAAGTATTTCTTTTCTCCTAATTGCCCATGGACCACGTAGACACGCTTTATAATGAAGAACGCTATATTTTTAATGGATTTGTTATATTTAGTTATGGAAAAATGACATTGTATATTGAAATAATTTATTAAGATGAGAATACAAACTAAGTTTCAAAAAAATGTAATTTCATATCTCTTGCATAACATCTTACGCACACTGGGGTCCTAAAGTATCCTCGCACACACATAAATTTTCAAACGACAGAAGCTATAGCTTTAGAAGAAATAGGTCGATTTATATTTTTTATGTACTAACCTTTGCCGTTATCGGCAGTTTAATTGCATTTCCGGTTTCACCGAAAGTTACGTCAACTAACTTTCTTAATTTAAATACAACGCCCTTTTCACGCTCTTGGAAAGGTAATCAAAAGGCGAATCCAACGATACTACAAACGCTATATTTTAATTTAAGAAATACGATATGCAGTAATAAAGGTTTTGGTAATCTGTTTTTGTCGTTACGCAAAGTTGGTTAGGAAAACGCACCAAATTGTGTCTTGTGACGCCAGACTGATCTAAAGAGCTCGTTGCTATGCATAGTGATCATAACAATTTCCAAACTGTCAAATTTCAATTCCAAAAGTATAAATTATTTTTATTATTTATTATTATATCCAGCATTTGTCATACTTTAGTTCTTTGTTTTCGTTATTATTTTCTCTCATTTTAACTTGTTTTGTCAATTGTAGTACCTTCTTTACTTTATTGAGCTTTATTGTAATTAATTAATTGTGGTAGATTTGTTTAAATTTGTTAGTGTTTGACAAGCAATGTGTTTCAATTTTGTGTTGTTGATTTTACAATCGCCTCCGCATGGAGCACGTAAGATAACCATCAAGTACCCTATTTTAATATTCAGTAAATTTAGCAACAATTACCACGAAGTGGAACATATGAACACTGCCCTTGTGTAGCCGGAAATACTTTAACTTTGCGCTAACCACGGCAAATAAGGTGATAATTGTTACCAGATTTACATACTATTGAAATTGACATACCAATTTTGTATGGTTCGTGCTGAAGCCATCACAAAAGTAACAACACAAAAAACCTAAAAAAACAGACATATTGTCTTTGAAAAACTAGTAAATTTAAACAGACCTACCACAATTACTTAATTGCAGTAATGTTTGATAAAGTAAAGAAATAACAACAATTAACAAAAGTTAAAATGAGAGAAAATAACAACGAGAACAAAGAACGAAGGTATGACAAATGCAGGATATTATAATCACAATATAAACAACAAGAATAATTTACGTTTTTGGAAGTGAGATTTGACAGTTTGGCAATTGTTATTTTGGCGCTCTATCCTAATCGACTTTGCGTAACAACAAAAACAGATTATCAACATTTTTCTTGCTGCATATGGTCACATTTCTTAAGTTAAAGTATGACATATATGGTACTGTTAGATTCGTCTTTCGATAACCTTTCAAAAGCGTAAAAAGATACTGGCTGTTCTGTTTGAAATAAGAAAGTTGACGTCACTTTCGGTGATACCAGAAATTCAGTTGGACTATCGCTAACGCCAAAAGTCAGCTCACAAAAAATAGAAATTGACCTATTTTTTCTAAAAATTTCCAAAAGATAACGCTAATTCTTGTATTTGTGTTATTTATTTCGATGAAGAGAATTATTTATTTATTGAACCTGGGAACCATTGTTTATTAGTGCTAATGTTGTTTTCCTTTGGGCGCGACAGATTAGCTACAAATAAAAAAGTATAGATATTGTATGCGCGAGGTAGGCGCCATAAATTCTCGGCCTGACAGGCTTACACAGTTTCGAGCGTGTTCAAAATCCGTTGCGTCATGGTTGCACGAAGTTGTACGAAGCCTACACTACATACGGCTCGAAGAGTAGTAATTTTTAGTAGCCAACCAAACAACGTGACTAGTGCATGAAAATGTCTCAGCTAATGAAAATTGAGTACCGCGCGGTCATTACATTTTTAACGATTTTGGAGTCCATTGTCACAGGAGATGAAACAACGGTTCTGTATTATGATCCTCCATCCAAAAAAGAGTTGATGGAATGGCGGTCATCCAATGAACCTCGACCCAGAAAGGCGAAAGTCGTTCAATCAACGAAAAAGGTGATGGCTACAATATTCTGGGATTGTGAGGGTACTTTTCTCATTGACTTTAAAGAGTGGAATACAATTGTCAACAGCATATATTATGCGCCTTTGCTGCATAAATTGAGGGACAATATTCGAGCAAAAGTTCGAGGAAAATTAACGATTATTGCACGACAGTGCACCCGTCCATACTGCCGCCATTTCACAAGCTGCTATCCGCGAATGTGGCTTTCAAGAATTGGAACATCCACCGTACAGTCTGTACATGGCTTCAAGTGATTATAATTTATTTTCTAATTTAAAGACAGACCTCAGGGGACGTCGTTTTAAGGACGATAGTGAGTTGCAAGCAGCTGTAATACAACATTTTAAGGGAAAAAGTTTAGATTATTTCTACAAGGGTGTAGAATTATTAATTGATCGTTGTAATACATAAATGTATTGAAGTTAGGGGAGATTATATTTAAAAATAAAAATTGTTATATTTTACCAAGTTTATTTTTTCTATAATAGGCCGTCTACTCCACCCGCATCGAGGTACCGTACGTCAAAGGTTAGGGTGTGTGCCGAAGAACATTAAACATTTTCATTAATAATATTTAGTAAAGTTTTATAGTTTGCATCAATTTTTCTCAATTTCATTAAAAATTCGCTTGAAGTAAATTCTCTGTTATCTCTTACATTACGATAGTAATTATAAGATGCATTGGCATTGAGTCATTTAATACGTCCTTTATTATGCAATCATATTAGTTCTAAGCATCATATGGATTAGATTGTATCATAAAAAATGATGACGTTGGCACTCTAAGAATGCAAATAAGCAACATATACTATTTATTAACTGATTACACAATTTCAGTTTACAAACCTCTAATGAATAGTAATTTATACTTATACTAGTAGTGATAAAATAGTATTCAAGGCATTTTTATCATAAGCTATCTAATAAGTGCAGAAATAAGTACGTTATCAGCTTTTTAAATATCAAAAAATTTTAATCAAGGTTGCATAATTAAAACTTCATTCATTAATAACCTGGGCAAATATGCGGTAACAGCCAGAGGCGTGGCGAGCGCAGAAAGGTTTACACAAAAAATAGAAGGTAAGAAGTAAATTATAAAACGTGCTGAAACACTTACCGTTTTAAAGGTCTTCCATGAAATCACAAACTGGGTAACATCTGTTAAATATTTGAATCATTAGATATGTTTCCACCGCTGTTTCAGTCAAGCGAGTACGACGTGCGGAATAAATGTTTTTTAATGTCGAAAACGACCGTCCGACATCTAGCGATGTTATATTTGCATATTTAAAATAATTTTTGAAGCAATTTAAAGCATCTTCACACGCACCTTCTCAAATTTGTCTTAATATAAGAAAATCTTTCTCTAAAACACTTTCACATTTTCGTATTACACACCAATTTGTTTCGCCTTCTACAGCGCATAACTGTGCGTGATCATTCACAATTTGAACAGAATCCACTAGCAACATCGAAACATTTTGTAATTTTTCTATTCCCTCAGCTAGTCCGAAGTAATTGTGAATAGTTTGTAAATTTCTTTTAACTTGACTATCTTGAAATATTTCCTGGCTTTTCTTGATTGCTGCTGTGGTGATTCAGGTAAATCAGAACACAGTTTGTGAAATAGTCAGGTACGTTTCGGGGACTTTAGAAACACTGCCTTTGTACTAGCAATCAATGCATTTACTAGTGGAAAACATGTAGGAATCGTTTGTGCCGCAAGATTTAGAGTATGGATTTTACACGTTACATGTAAGAAGTTACCACTGTGTTCTTTAAGAGTTCGGCCCAAGGAACGCATGTTTGCGGCACCATCACTCATAAACATTAAAAGTTCAACACCACCTTTAAAATCTCATCGGCAGTACAATTTATAACTCTTTTGGAAGCAAGTAAGAAGGAGGATGACGGTCGATGTGGTTCCATTATACGTACCATTACATTAACCACAGAATGTTTTTGACGATCTGTTGGTTCGTCCACACACAACCACGGTTTTTTATCTTTCAATTCCGTTTTCATTTTCTATATGTTCACGAGCAAATGGCACTACATTTCGTATCGATGTCCGACTAGGTAATTTACAGTCTGCATATTTATTCCAGAAGGAGACAAATGCTTCTTTGTCTAGTAAACGAAACGATAGATTACATAAAATAAGAGTAACACATAAATCAAATGTACATTTTTCTTGGTCTCGTATGCCACTTTTTGCAGAAGAATGCTGTTTGCTTTCGATGTGACGTTAACAATGGCTTCTGGACCAACACATTAAAGGGATTTTACAAACTAGACATTGAATTTTACCGCCATCAAAAATTAAGTCCGGCATGTCCACTATAAAGTTTTTAACTGTGTCTGCCATTGGTCGTTTTCGCGACGTACCTAACTGCGACATTTTTAAAGCAAACATACGCGTACAATTACGAAATAAGTTACGACAGTCTACATATACACAGAACTACTCGCATACAGCATCGATTTAGTACTGACGCTGTGAACGCCTGAAATAAATAATCGCCGACTCCGCACCACATATCTACTACACTGACTGTTACCGCTGTTTGCCCAGTCTATTCTTTAATATCATAAATTTTGTCAATTACATAATTGTAATAATAAACTGAAATAAACGATAAACCTGATTGTTAACGTTTGTAATGCGATAATCCGGTCTTACCCTTTAACTCTCGCTGGAAAATTCATGTGGGAAATATCTGCTGCAACGCCTGGAGTATGTTTAACAATATCATAGAGGCTTAATTCAGATATTAGGTCTGATTGTTTTAAGAGTAGGGACAAGGGTTGTCCAATACCACCAGCAGCCCCAACTACAGTGACTTTTGTGTTATTCTAAAACAAGATACAAACGTTAATCGTTTGAAAGAGAAAAAGATTGAAGGTTGCATAATCAATTAGTGATTAGTAAATAATTCTTCAGTGTTTTTATACAGTAATTGCCATAGAAATTATCATTAAATTCCGATACATGCAATATTAGTGAGTTGACAAGAAGAAGTTACTTATAAATATCGCTAAAGGTCTGTAAGGTCACCTTTTATCCGCCGGAAGAGTTAACGCAAGTTAAAGAAAATATGACGGAAAAATAAGAAAAATACGTTCTATATTTAGGGCAATATCTAAATATAGAATATTATTACCTAACAGTCAGTTATTCAATCTAAGGTGATAATTTTTGCTAAATCATTAATTATTACAACTATTCGATAGCAATCTTTATGTAAAGGTAAGGAATTATCTTTAAAAATATGGAAAATTACCTGTTTACTTGAGCTGAAATTTCTTGTACCTTGGCATGCTAGAGCCGATGTGGGCCTTACAATTCTTGAGAACATTGTTGTGCGGTGTTTATTTTGTAATTTTTACTAAAAACACCACAAAAACCACTGTTTAACGAACAGACTGCAACTGATATTGTAAAAGTGACCTATTTGTGGAAGGGGAAGTCACATGCATGATCTCGTGAGAAATGATAACCTATCATTTGATTTTTTTGTCGCTGTAAAAGAAAAGAAGATTTGTATGACTATAGAAATACAGCCTTATTAGAAATTTTGTTGTTTTTGATTTGAAAT